>JAZGTJ010003040.1:0-26331 GCA_036877575.1 Botia almorhae
TCCTAGACCTCAGTTTACATTGTCTGAATATTCTTCTAACCACTGCATCAAGTGCTTCAAGTTTATGCCTATGCTTAATATAAAAGACGTGTAGTCTAACTCCATAAAACTGGATTGTTTTAAAACTAAATACCATGTAGTTTTTTGTCAGAATGTTTAATTTGATGCAGTTTTGTTTGCCTGCTGGCTGATTGCATGCAGACTTTGTCAGTTGATGAAAATGCTTCAGATGTCTGCATGGTAGTTGGTGATGCGAGCATGGCTGCAATGTGGAGGTTAACTGTCAGGCTGTATAGCCGGAATACAGCGCAGAGGAGTCACATGGTTGCACTGCTCTCTCCTGCAGGACCACTGGAACACTCTGTTCTGTGGAAAGGATACAGGCACATGAATGAAGCTCACTCTCTCGCTCACTCACATGATCACTGATGCACTCATGCTCTTTCACTCACTCGCAAGTACACTCACTCATACTAGCGAGTGGATTGCGTAGATGCATAGTGCCAATGCGTGCAAACACCCAAGTGTGTTAATGCAGTAAGCATGTGAATGCAGACGCATCTTGCTATGCAAACTGGATTTCACATTTCACTGCGTTATAAAATGTATCAGAGCGCAATTCATAACCTAACGCAAGTACACGTTGCATTGTGTGTTAGCCAAATGCACACATCTGCATTGACATACTTACATGAGAACTATGTTTTTGCCCTTAGAGAGCCCTGCGTATCTGCCGATTTTATGGGGATTTGGGAAAATGTTGCTTTTTGCAGCAGCACACTCTGACGTATGCAGCACTCATTAACCAATGAGAGTATTAGGGAGGCAGGTCCACTTCTGCTTTCAGTCCAATTCCCTGAAAACATTACTGAATTTCAAATTGACCTGGAAGCTTGCACACATTCAAAGTGCATTTTCATGCCAGGCACCCTGACTCTGACCTTGCTGCCTTTGCTGACTGTTACATTGTGTGCTTCACTTTCTGTTCCTGTCTCATACCCAGCAATCTCCTGCTCAAATGTCCACTGCAGCCATCTCTTCATTATCTTTTTCCTGTCCTCTCCCTTCCTCTATCAGTATGTAAAGTGCACCTGAGTGCACACTAGATCAGCTCAAGCTGCTGTGGAATTAAAGATCAGCTGATACAGGAGTATCCTCATGGGATGTTTGTGGGCTGTATCTTGTTCTGGTTAGCTTCTGGGCTGGTTGTGGTTTCCTGGAGGCCAGTGCGCTACCTAAAGTGATCCAAGATTGGACATTGGACATTGTCTATTTAGTTACTAAGTACCTTAAACTGCCCAATTGCTCAGGTTTTAGCTAGTGTGTGTGTGCAGTTGCCTCAGACAACAAACTGCAAAATCTGAAGATGTTCCAACTAAAGCAGAGACTAGTAATGTTACAGGTGAACTTTGTTATAGAAAAATTCTTTGCTTCTTTTCGGCAGCAGTTTTACTGCTGCATTTACAGCATTCTGGCAAGAGGAATTGTTTTAGCTGACTTATGAGCAGGCTTCCTCGACAGTACCAAAAGAATCTTTAATGGAATCAATAAGGAACCACAATTGTTAAGTGGAATCAGAATCGGGACCAGAATCCCTCAGAATTCCCATCTCTTTTGATGCGTGATCATTTTATAGAGTGAGCTCTGTAAATAATTCAGTTTTAAAATGGATATACACTCCTCATGTTGTTGTACTGTTTAGCAATGCAATTGAGGGTACATTTTGATGGAATTTGTCTCCCCGCAAGCTTGGTTTTTAACGAGTGCCAAATAGAGCCCACGAGCCGCTCCGCTCTATCATCCTAATGCTTTTTAATTTCACGTCAGGTTTCTCAAAGTTATTCATTTTAAGTTCTCCCATTTCCCTCTCAGCGGTACAGCAAAATCCTCCCTAAACCCAAACATATCTGCTCTCTCCTTTTACGGAGGCACACCTGCACAGTTTGTAAAGGATGCTTACTCACCCTCGCACTCTAACGGCTGTCTTCTCCGCTCCCCTGCCTTTCAGACTAGCGTCAGAGCGTATGAAGAAAAATACTGCGGCCCCCTCAGTCACGACTCAGTGGCTTTTGTGTGTTAGAACTGGTTGTTGTTTCTGGTTATTGTATAAGTGTGTGTGTGTTTGTGTTGTGTTACATGATGGAGTGATCGGACAGGGGGTGCTGACTCTGGGGGTCAGGCGGTGTTGTAGCAGCAGGCTGGGGGTCACAGACTGACTCACTATGTGCCTTCAACTGATTAACTGACTGTAGAGTTAGTCATCTTTATGAATCGTGCAGAGACCCAACCCAGAGAGTAAGAGAGCCTGAGGGAAGGAAAGGCAGATAGAGAACAAATAAATAGATAAAGAGAAAAAGAATAGATGGCTTTAGGCACACATCACTTTGGTATCAGTCATTAAGATGAAAGTTAGATGTGCTCCTTCCCACCAAAATAGTGAAAATGGAAATTGTACAGGGGTTAGGAAGTACAACATTTGATAATGTGATTGTTCATGTTGTATCAATAGTTTTTAGGGGTGTCACAATATTCTAAACAAAACCAAGAAACCGTAATACACCACCCAATGTATCCACCCCTTTTCTAAATATTATACAAAAGGTCCTGGATATTGGGATTGTGGATATTGCGTACACTTTTGTGGTTACACTCCAAATAGTTTTAGTTTTTCCTAATAGTTTTCCCAAGAGTGTTTTGCAGGAATAAGATTGACAGCCATGTTTTATGAATCTTGAATGTTTTGAAAACATCTGTTAACATCCAATAACTTCATAACTGTGTTAATTTTAATGGTTCAAGTTCAGTAACAATTATGACACAATAAGTTAGGTCAGTTTAATGGACCAATGTGCAGCCAATTTTTCCACCTTGAAGCCTCAGTTAAAATGCATGGAACAGTTTTAGATCGGGCACAAGCACCAGTACCCTGTCAGTAGAAAAGGGGCTATAGAGGTTTGAGGCAGAAACTGAGGGTACAGGAGTGCTGATAATGTCTCTGTAAGGCAGACAGATAAGGATAGATAAAATTGTGTACTGTGTTTGGTATGTTTTTTCAAGCCCCAATGTGATCAGGCTGTCTCACGTCTCGCATGGTTTAGTGATGAGGCAGTGATGCACGGGGCGTGAACATGTGCAGGCCTTTGAGAATTTAGGAGTGCCTGCAGTATGTGTGTGTATGTTTAGGCAGGAGCAATCCAAACTGGATCATTTATTTAGTTATGATGAGGAATGCAAGCACATATGACTGTATTCAAAAAATGATTGATGGATATGGAGGTGAGACTTAACAAATTTTAAATGTGAGCATTATTGTGTCATAATTGAAATCAAATGAATTTAGATTTAGACTGAAACCCAGACTGATCTATCAGCAATGAAGGTCTATATACACAAAAATGGAAGTCAGCATCCATCCACACCTTTAGAAAATGTGACGTTTGTGTTTATATAACACAATACTTACACTAGTGTTAATCCCTCTTACGTTAAGATCAAATCAGTATAATATGCTTATGCTTTGATTTAGGGACCAGCCCTGCCACTGAGTCAGGGCACAGTGGATTGCGGGGTTGCACGGGGTTATATGGACTGCGGGGTTACTCTGGTAGACTGTGACTCCAGTAAAGCAAATTCTCTCTGGGAAATTTGGAAATGACAGCCTCAGGGACAGGACCTTTCTGTCAGGGTGAGCAAGGCAGCAGTGGGCTATTTGATATGGAACCGTAACATTGGGAGAATTTGTAGTGAGACTGCTGACAACCGCAGCACTGCCAGCTAAAGTCAGGGTCAATGGCCTCTGGGCAGAACTGATGCCGTGAATATTTTAAAAGTTGGTGATCTTAAAAATGGGCAAAGATTGTGCTTAGTGAGGTTGTGGTTTAGACAGGTTTTCATGAATGTGTTTTTCTCTCAAGTCCAGAGCTGTGGCCTAGCACGTGCATGTTGAGCTATGGTCCTCATGTAGATGATGCAATTGAAATCTGACTGGTAACATTTCAATTTTATGTGTTCGATCTTAAGCAACAAAAATGATAACAACAACAAAGAGGGAATCTTTGAAGGAGGACAAAAAAAATGCTGTACTCTCTACAAGATGATTATGTTTATATGTGTTGACATCTAGTTTGATCTAACATGTATTTATAGACCCTGTGTATACCTGTAAACATATGTATATGTGCTCATATTAGTGAGTGTTTGTCTTAAATTTCCGCTGTCCAGTTGTGTGAGGCTTTCTCCTGTGTTGTTAATTGTTAAAGTATTTCTCATACCTTTGTAATGAGCTGAAACCCATTAGGAAAATTGGGAAAGCATGACAGAGCCATTCATTGGTGATGCCAGCCGCATGCTCCCAAATGCATGCCCTCTGGCTGAAAGCTATCATCTTACCCCCTGCATCTTTTATGTAAAAATGTTTAGTGGGTCTTCCATGGGCGATGGTTTCTTTCTCCATGCTAAAGTTTTGCATCCAGTTATCTTTTTTACAACAGCTTGATTAATTACACTGTTGTGCAGGATCATGAATTACTGAAATTACTACAAAATCAGTACTGTAATACTGCAGACAATAAATTATAACTCAAAAATATAATATATTTATATAAATATAAAAGATCATAGTGCTGTGATGTTGCACCTTTATTCATGTTGAGAAGCATCTTAAAGATATGACCACCATGGCAGTAAACAGTATTACCCTGTATTTTTGGATTATACTAGAAGACAGTTCGATTAATCGAGAGTACTGTACAATTGATCAGGAAGTGGAGTGGATTATCATTGTGTAACTTTATGGGAAGGACAATGGATTGGCTAAAATTCATGCCAAACCACTGATAAACTAACACATAATAGCATGAGGAGAGGCAGCTTGACATTGTAAAACAATTATTATTATGATATAAAAATTATTGCTTATTTTTTTTCTTTTAAGTTTGGGTTAAAATGTGACATGGGGACTGACCCTGAAAAGCATCTAAAGGACATTTCTGTTGTCATCTGATTTCTGTCATGTGGGCATTAGACTATAGTCAGCCATTGTGTCTCCACATGATTCAGAAGAACATGTTGCCAAGACAGATATTGGTACTGTAGGATGGAGTTGATATAAAAAGTCATAACCCCTAATGCTAGATGTTAGGATTGCAATAGGCATAATTACACACATCAGTGCTTGCTGGTGAGTGCTATTGTGTGTATGTGCAAGCAGACATTGACTTTAGTCTGGACTGCAGAGAGTTCAGTGGGTTCAGGTCTGCTGCTGTCAGAGTCGGCGCCGATCAGGTGGCTCTGCCAGAACACAGTGATATCAATCAGCCCTCCACTGCCTCAGTGTCAGTCCTCTCATCACTTCTCCTCTCTGTTTCTATTCTATTCTATTATTTCCTTTCTTATTCTGTTCTATTCTATTATTTTCTTTTCTTTCCTCTGTTCTATTCTATTCTACACTCTCCTCAGCCCATCAAAACACCTCCGCCCTCTTTGTCTTTTCGTCCTCATCTAAGCCTCCTGGTTTGCAATCATATAGGCACACTGACCCCTACTTGTACATGGGCTGAGGCATGTAAGCCCAGCACACACACACACACACACAGCTTGTGCCAAGGCTACAGACACTGAGGGTTTTGTAGTCATTAGCACACACACACACATAGCATCACTATACACACTCACATCCGGAGGAAGGGATTCAATACAGTGTTTTACTAACTAAAGCCATTGTTGAAGGGGTGATTCAGTTTGAACTGTGAAGAGACAGTCACCATTTTTTCAATGCATTGCTATTCTTATTTTGTTAATGATTGTCAACAGCCTGACCTAAAATTAGAAATGGTCACTTTCACATATAAAGAGCTTGATTTAGCTGTTTAGTGCTCAGTCATGGGTTAATAGGAAGTGACTTATTATGGTGTCGTTTAAATGGGATAGTCTGATGAGCAACACAGAACATGCACATAATCTGATTTTTACAAACCCAAACCCCAAATTGGCTGCAGTGTGAGAACTAACGCCTCCAAGATGCTTACATTATAAAATGTCCAGCTGCACTGGGCACTTAGGCAGCAGTAGCCGAGAGGTTACTTCCACCCTCATTCCTTTGTATTTTACACACCTCTCCTGACATTAGAAGCTCATGTCTAATACGCAGATAAAAATCTCTTAAAGTTCTTGACCACTGTTTCTGTGAGTACTACAGACTTCAGCAAGACCAGATAACTGTGTGAACAAAGGTCACACCCAAGACTAGATAAAATTGTGAAAGAACTTAATACAACTTACTGCCTGAATAGGGAAGTAGTTCTAAATCATGAATTTGCAAATTGGCTATATGTATGTGGTAGGAGAGCAAGTTATTTTGGGGACCATATCGTAATGACCTATTAGGATTTTTTCTTTGTAAAATGTAATGTGTGATTAGGCCAGCTGATTTCTTATTGTTTTTTCCTGTGGAGTTTACATCAGTTTTAACAACTAAAGTGGAGCAATAAGAGATCTCACTTCATTTTCAAGGCTGGGGACAGTGTGAATGTAGTAAGCAACAGTCACAGTTCAAGTTACAAGTACAATATTTGTTTTTGAGCTAATTGTTTGTGTTTTCTGCCTTAATTTTTCATGCTCTTTCCCCCAAAATCTCATAGAAATACACATCTCAGCTGCAGCCTTCGGTTGCCTGGGTAACGGCTGTACTGTCCCCATCACCATTACCCTCACATTAAATTACCATCATCTCCTCTTACCCACAGTGCAATTCTTATGTCAGCCCTGACCAGCAAATAGAATTTAGATAGCACTAGAAACCCTGAAGGCATCTGGTATAAAATTCAAAGGGTGGGTTTGGTCACCATTCCGCCTTTAGCGTTATAACAGCTTTAAATTTCGATCGCCGTAGCACTAAAAGTTTACTGCTCCATTTCTGTGCCGGGCAGGTTTCCCCATAAAGAGCGACACAGTGGGCCACATCAGCATGCAGACAGCATGTAGCTCATCGATTGTGGGGCTGCTGCTGTCGCTGGCAACCGGAAGGGCGGAATTGCTGCTGTTGATGTGTGTGTGTGTGCATGTGATGCAGCGGGGCATGCGCCTCCAGCACACCCCACTGCTCATGCCTGTCAGCTTGTTTACGCACCAACTGAAGTGATGACTTGAGGAACAAGGACAGGCCCTGCTAGCAGGATTTAGCCACTGCAGGCAGCCCGACTCAAACAAGACCTTGGTCCACACACACATCCGTCATGGTGCTGGCCTGGTGGCCGATGTTTGGAAGACTCATGCAGGGTCGTTAGAGATTGAGGGACCTGTCAGATTTACGATGCTTGCTGTTCTGCAGATACACGTTACAAGTTTATAATCTTAGCACTGATCCAAAGGGATGTGTTTGGCCAGGTGGTTGTGTTTCTCACTTTGGCAGGTTGTCTGTGTATCGCAATTGGTTAGCCGTTGGTTGGTCTAATAGGTCTTTGTAAGAAGCAGTAACAAGCAAATATCTCGCCTTTTTTTGGTCCTTAGTTAGAGAGAAATACTTAGAAAGGTGATGTAAAATGATTGAGCAAGGGTGAGAGTTTGTCTCTGAAAAATAGTTCTACCATTTGTTTTCTTACTGCCTAGTGTGAGTAAATTTGTTACTCACACTCAGTGCAAGTTTAAACCTTAAGGTTTACTTGATACCAAAAATAGCCCACAAGAGCTAAAGATCAAAAAGTAAATGTGTGTGTGTCCATTTCTAGAGCATTTTAGTGGTTTTATTGTCACAATATTGAGAGGGCACAATAGAGCTCAGTGGTGGGTCAGTTTTTCAGCCCCAGTAAACTCTCTTTCTCTTTGTTTCTTTGTTATACATACATACATATATTGCTATTCCTGCGTGAATAAATATGCCTGTAGGTCTTTAAATAAACAAAGTGTGCTGTATAATTCAGCAGCGCAGTGATTTGGGGGATCAGTCTCCAGCTGTGATCTCGCAGGTTAATGAGCAGTGAAATTCTGCTCTTACACAAACACTCAACTACATGCTTTTGTCTTCACACTGCAATCACAAACAGAGACCATCTCCTGGTACCATTCAGCTTATGCTGAATTCCCTGTGTCCTTGTATTTACGTCAGTAGCAGTCCTGCTCTGATTTAGAGGGCAGTGAATGTTTAGCCTGTTCCTTACTGACCCCTGGCAACCATGGCACCACACGTTCAATATAGAGCACTGTGACTCTCAGCTGCTGCTGTAAACTTTTTACTGTACTGTGTAAGAATGTGCAGAGCAATGGTGACCATGTGTGCAATATGGCTGAAAATCATCCTAGATCAATGTTCACACCATTTGTTTGCATTTAGAAAGATCTTCTGCTTAAAAGTGCAGGACATCTCATGCTGTTTTACGGCACTGTGGTGCCTTTTGTCCTGCTTTCACTATAAAGTACAAATACACTGATCCAAGGGATGCTGTATATTGGAAAGCTTTCTTGGGAAATCCCTCTTTCCAGAAATGTGGAGTCATTTGAGGTTAGGCAGAAGGAAGAAAGTCCATTAAGCTGTGAAACCTCAGAATCCCATAGGGCAAAGCCTAAGGGAGCCACGCCTACTCCTCTTAACCGATCAAATTCAGTTGGCAGGAAGGAAAAAAGTGTGTGAGAGACTGAGAAGATGAATTGCGAGAGAAATGCACTGTTTTCCTTCTGTGCCAGAGATGAAACGGAAATGTTTTCAAGCAGAGTTTTTACACTGTTTTATCTATTTTAACTTGGTTTGTCTTTAAATGTGGTTAGGGATAATACTGATACTGCATATTTTTTATTTTTGATCTAATTCGTGATTCAAGATCAATAAAGACGAAATTGATAACAATCCTGATATCTTTATTAAAGGGAAAGTTTTGTGATTTTTGATAATAGAATGTTTAATTATAACCATTTTAATTACATTTTTATGAATTGGTACTTCTGCTTAATATTGACAAAAAAGAGCTGTTCATCTCTCTACAGGCTGTAGTAAATGTCCATATTTTTGTGCAAATATGTTTTTTTCTGTTGTTGTGTTTTCATGTTTTGAAAAATACATAATACGTAACATAAATACATAATATTGAAAATGCATAATGTGAGTACATTGCATCAATTTATGTTGCTTTGCTTGTTTGTATTTGTTTTCTTACGGCTAAATAACTTAGAAACCTTCTAAATGTGTATAAATGTGTAACATGATTCATTGTATTTGTCTCCATATACAAATTCTTACAAAATGTCAGTTCTATAAGCAAATATTATATTTATCTCTTAATAAACATTATGCAACTTAGAATTATGGGTACATAAAGTCAGATTGTACTTTCCTATTTTCATAATTTACTGTGTATCTCAGTGTCTTCTCATAGGACGTTCTGCAAGCGATTGAAGTGTTAGTGTTAGCTACAGGTCACTTTAAGGTCACTTGACCCCGCAACATGTGTCCATCTCAGTGGGCTGCAGGGGCGGCGCGTGGTGATGTGTCACTCCTCTCACCGCCCCAGCATGCTACGATCAACTGTCAGTTTCTGTCACACATTTTGTGCTGCTGAAGGTTATTTACCAGATGTGCCTTTATTCTGACTCCTCTGTTTCAGCCATGTTCATTACTACCCTGCTAGCATCACACTGTCATCCACACTCTGACTGCATTATGGTACAAAGGGTAAAGGGCTGTGCATTATTTTTAGTCTTCTATAGTGGAATCCCGTCGGTTTGCTTGATGCTAAGCTTTAGCAGCATACGATCGCTTTCGCAGCCCTGTGATGTTTAGACTTCCTCAGACAACCCTTGTTTCTGCCCATTGATGCTTTTGAATTTTCTTATAAGCTTGCTCTTACGGGATCCACACCTGCAGAATGCCGGAATAAGATCCACAGATTTCCACGGAATCATAATAATTTTAATTCCAAAGATCTACACACCTGCTTCTTAGTGTGTTTTAATTGTTTGAGCAATATCTCACGAGCAAGAGTGCAGTTGTATTGAATCATTGTGGTTAAACGACAGTTGAAGCCGTGCTCATATTCACTGCAACAGCATGATTGTTATATTATTTCTATACAGAAGTTCTATAAACAAAATTTTAAAATCTAGTAACTTCAGTTTACAAAATTTGACTAGTGAGTTCAGAGTGTGCTTTTCCCTTTCTGCCCAAGGTGTTCTATAATAGATCCACTCCAGTTCCACTCCGTGTTTTCAATTTTCTGCTCCACACCTACTAGTGTGAGAATTCATTACTAAGGGGATTTAGCACAGAAAATGAAGAAAAAGTAGTCCGCATATTACATCTGGCCCTATTTCTAAGCTATGCAATGCATTGTTTTTGTGTCTGTCTACTATTTTCCTTTCTATCACAATTAAAAACCATGTTATTTTGATGAACTTTCAAAGCATTATCATCTCTATTATTTTGTCCATGCCAGGCTCATCAGTCTTCCTATTATTTTCATTGGCTGTAAGGCTTTCAGAATACTAGGGTAAAAGTTTAGAGTGCTCCGAGAGTGCCTGCCAGTTTTCTTAAGGATATGTATGTATTTGAAATGCATGACAGTACATTGGAATATTGAGCTTAGTGTTCTTAGACCTTAGGTAGTATTTTAAGGAGTACTCATGAAATATTAACCAATATATGCTCCCTTACATCTTAGAATATTTTAAGATCTTAGAAGATCTTAGAATAAAAACAGAAGAACGTTACACAGTGTCTTGGGATAGATGCTTTTTGTCTCATTGTGCTATCAGAATTTGACTTTCTTTAAGGTGATGCCCACCAGGAATTGGGGTTAAGGTTCAGAACATCAAGCACAATCAGATGTTCCCAAGATTGGTAGGTTCCTCCTTCCTTATATATATTCAAAATTACAGCATTGCTATATGTCTGCCATATGTAATAAAATGAGACTTAGACAAAAGAAATAAAGATTATGCTGCATAACTCCCATTGGCATTTCTTCATTTAGCTCATGCTTTTTTCTGCTTAGTGATTTTGCATATAAAACATTCAAAATATGCATACTTTGTAATAATGTGTGTGTTCCTTGGATATCAACCCAACCACCTTGGCATTACTAGTGCATTGGAAAACACCTCTAATCTGTGACTTTAGTGAGTTTAGTGTGTGTGTGTGTCTTCTACACATTGTGTTCCAGTATACAAGTTCAGTTAGGTCAGTATTTTCAACTTGATGATGCTCTGGAAAAAACAGATTAGCAATATGTGAAATGTGAATCTGTAGTCGTAGAACAGGACACAGTGTAATTTTCCCAAATGTATGGACCTATAGTAGCCAAAACTGAAAGAGTTAAACAACCAGTTTTCTGTCAGGTGTTTTCTTTCAGACAAAGCTAGCTAGCTGTTTTGATACAAGCTGCTGTCTGTGGGGGGGCTATTTTTAGCTGGAATTGGTATTGCTGTAAACTTCACGCTCCTCTCTCAGCTGCTGCAGTGCTGGCTCAGTGCTGGGATGTTGAAGTCTTTACTTACGACCTGATCAGGTTGAATCAGGAGAGCTGGAACACGATGAACTGTCACTGTGGATTAACACATGAGGACTGCAGCTTCTGTGAGATCTGTCTCACCTCTCCCGCACTGCTGTATGCTAAAGCGTCATCCTACAGCATTGCGCTACAGCAGAAGAAAAAAGTACTTTTTCTCCAGACTATAGCAGTGTTTTTGTGTTTACCGGTTTAATATAGTTTATATTAATAATAACAGAAAACACAAACTTAGTAAATACAAGTACACACATATGTTATTAGGGTTCAATTTACAAGAAACATACTGTAAAATAAAAACCATAAAATATATGTCTTGAATGTGCTGTAATAAAAGCAGCTCACAAACTAAAGTAAAACTAACGGTCAGAAAGTAAAATCTAATGAAAACCAAACTAATTGGAAAATATTGAAATGAAAAAAACAAAAGTACAATATCCCTGATCTTTACATTTAGTTTTCAGCCTTCCTCCAAAGTCTATTAACACTCAACAGAGTCATTACTTTTGTTTGTTCCTTTAAATACTTCCTATGTTTCACGGATCTGCTAGAACGCTATATTTATTTTCTGCTATGCAAATCAGACTTTGTCTGCTTCCTGGGGATAAATATTAACTGCACTGGATGTTCAGTTTAACCCTGCTGTTCTATTCAGTAGCGCCGACTTCATTTACACATGTGCATGGATAAATATTGCATGGATAAACAGGCAGGGGCCCTAATATCCACTGCCCCCATGAGGAGTACCCTGCCTCTGATGGCTGACCCAGCTGTATCATTTGGGCAGGTTGGCCCCCCTCTCATGTCACCTTGTCCCAGACCCGGTTGTTGGGGCATGGCAGCTGCTGGGCTGTTGTGCCCTTGAGATGGGGTCTGGAGAGGGTGGGTAGGCCCCCAGAGGCGAAAGCGGACAGCTCCTCTTAGCGCCAAAGGGGCCAACCTGCTTCTCGCATGCAGACCTTCTTTGTATAAAAAGCTCCACCAGGAACAAAGCGGGCAGCCGGATGTAAAAACCCCACAGATGGCACTAAGCGAAGGGGCCATATCAATAATAATGGACAGCAGACAAAAAGCTGGGCTGCTGCAGGGATTAAGCCCACTTGGGCCTCCTTCACTCCTGTACAGTGTCTGGGACGGGGTTAACCCCTTTCCAAAGGGCACCATGGCGCATCTGCTCTCAGCTGAGTCATATGCCAAAAGTGTGCATTAAGTGCCTGGAATTCTACTGCATTATGATCCCCATAATGTTGCCAAGCAGAAGTTTAGACTCCATTGTTCAAGTGTCTGAATACATCACAAACAGTTTTATTTGGGCATTGTTTGGGATTGCTTGATGTTCCACATTTCCTCCAAAAACTTAAAGAGTCTCATGAGGTTTAACGTTGATGTCTAAATGTTCTTAAAATGTTGCAAATAAAAACTTGATTGATTTATTTTGATGGATCTTTATTTTTGTGCTGGCATCAGTCAAGTCCTCCAAAGGTCTTGCAGGCATTAAATTATTTGAGCTATTAGCTAAAGTGAATGTTGTAGCTACAAAACAGATGCATTAAAATGAGCAGTCTTTGTCATTTCCTACTGTCCCTACTGTGCCAGACATTTATTTCGCCAACACACTATAGAGGGAAGCACAAAAGCAGTTTTGAGGAAGAAAGGCTGGCCAGGTGGCAGCTGAGGATATCCAGAGAACTGAGAGAAGATTATCTTGTGATCTGAAGTAGCCTGTGGTTGATTGTTCTTACCTCATACTGTTTTTGGCAATAATAATGATTACCGCAGTTACAATAATTATAATTATCCGGTGTTTTATGTTTGTAACAGTAAAATTGACCATGTTTATTGTACAGTTTTCATAGCTACTTTAAAAATCTTAAATTTTAATGTTTCCTGGAAAGAACAATTTCTGCTATAATCCAAGAAGCTCCAGATTATCACCTTCAAAATACACACCGACACCTGTATTCATTTCACCTATTGTTTCCAAACTGCACCAGGGAAACGCAATGTGTTTGTGGCACACCCACTTCTTCTAACTCACAAGTAACATCCTGAACTGCCTTGAGAATTACTGAGTTCAACTTAATGTTTAGACTAAAAGGACTCCTAAAGTCTCAGGTTGGCCTAGCGTAATATTTCAATCCATTGTGACAACAGTGTTTACCAGATGCTTTATAAACAACACTCTCCTAACCTCTTTGTTTCTCACTTCCTGTTAGCCAAGCTGCGTGTTTTGGACTAACTGCTGGCCTACTCTGAGAGACCACAAGACCTCATTGTCTCAATGTCAGGAAGTGTAACCGCGTTAGACAGCTTTCACCATCTCAATGAAGGAAATCCGTTCTTAGTGATGACAACAAAACAATCAGTCATCTCTCCTTATTATTAAAAAGCAGCTAAAGTATGTGTAAGACAGTTGTACGCTGAGTTCCACTGTAGCGCTATCAAAACATTGCTAGTTGTGCAAGACTTGAAATATTTCTGTTTGTGGATGTCTGTGACACAGACATATCACATTTTGTTATTAAAGTAGTTGAAAAGTATGTACAAACCAGCATTATGCCACTTGAAATTAATATAGCTATACTCTCACTGTTTTAAGATATATGGTAATAACAACATCTAAAAATAGTTTGCATTTGTGTCCTTTGACAGGCTTCTCTACCTATACACAGTTTCAGGGCACGCAAACTACTCAGAGCATCTAATACAATAACTTCTTTGGAATAACGGCAGGTGTTTATATAGCACAAAACAGGCTCAACTTACAAAAGTACTTTTGAGCCTTTCTGTACACAGGCTTTAACAAAACCAGGTTATGTTTGTTCTTTTGAAAGACACATACAGCATCATTGTTTGCAGCCAAAGAGGAAACAGGCATTTCACTGTTAAAGCAACTGAATGAGAAGTGGTAATTTTGGGCCTTGGTTAGTTAAAAGTTTCAGTTTGAAAAGATCATTATCAGTAAAGGTAGAACCATGTTTGGGGCAGGCAGGAGTTTCTTACCTAACCTGATACAGTTATGATACTACTGCATGAAACTGGAAACAAGCTTATTGTTTCTTTAGGTATAGAGATAATTACATTGATGTTTCTTAAATGATGCCCACCCCAATAACCCCGTCTCCTTAACAAAACACACAACTGTCTTTGTGTTCAGAAGAGGATTTTTGTTTTTCATTGGGATGCAAATGAGGAAGTGCACAGTGCCAGTGTAACTCAACAAAACAAAGCTTTCTTTTATTCGCCTCTATTACGATTTCCTGTTTTCAATGGCACAACTCCACTATTAGACAACTTACTATAATGAAAAAAAAGTATTTCATTGTTGCGCTCCACACTTTGTCTCGATTCAATATCGCCTACAGATGTACGTTGAAAATCTCCTTGGTTACTGAAGAAATCCTTCTTATCAGCATCTCATGAAACAAGAATGCAGATTGACGTCTGTAAGCTGGTCTAACAGAAGGTTCTTGTTTGCTTATGACCTTCATGGAGCACCAGCTTCAAGTTACTTAGGACTTTGTGATTTTGAGGTTTTCATAGAAAGCTATGGAACCATCAGGCACAATCTGAACCTATTTTATTAAGCATTGCGTTTTTTCACAGTCAGAATTATACATGCATATGAAGAATTAAAGAAAACCATTTAACACAAAGGAAACTAGGTAGTTCCTGCTCACATTGAACAAAAGTGATTATTACCCCTCATTGTTTAGTTAATTGCTGGCACAACAGTAGTTTCCTGCTTGTCAAATACACAGCCCACTCTAGTGGGTGAACTCTGTGTGATCTCATATCCATAAGTGAAAGGAGGTTGACTCATGAGTACAAGTGGTATAAGAATGCATTGCACCACCTTCAGTTTAGGAAGTGGAACGATTTCACCCTAAGACGCACTTTGGTATGCGAGAACAGCTTTTTAAAAATGTGTTTGCTAAGACGAGCATCAATGTTTCTTAGGGGTTTGTTTGAATTCATCTTGTTTCAAGCCAAATCAGTAAGACATTAACTATATTCTTAGCTTGGCTAGATGTTCGTGAAATGCAGGTTTTTGCATGATTTTAGAGAAAGTAGTAAAAATCAAACAATCATTTGGGGACCCCCACCCAGAAGATCACCTTAGCAACCACTTAGCACTACCTTGGTAACCACCCAGAACATGCTAGAATTGTCAGCAAGAGTGACTTTTGCGTGTCACTCAGATTTTCTTTAGAAAATTAAAAGTCTAATGTCTGTTAATCATTTAAAATACGGCATGTTATCAAACATAATTCATTTTGTCATACTGACAGTCATCACTGATAACCAATTCAGATTTGATGTCAAATATTAATAGCGTTGAGCACTAAGGTTAGTGCATAAAATCAGCCCATTCATAGTGATTTACAACACCCAGCTAGTCTCTTTGGCGGCGTGTGGAGGAATAAGAGGCCCTTTTCATTGAGCCCTCTAACCAAGTATGCAAGACAGCAGTGAGAGGAGCTGTGTGGAGCAGGCCTGGCCCACGCCTGCTTGGGCAGCCTTTGATGCTGCATGCGTGCCTTCGTCCACACACAGGGGTCAATGTGCTTTTTAATGGTGGTTAAGTGTGCACAGACAAGCAGGCTTTTGTGGAGGGGAGTGAAACAACATCCCTCTTTTATCATTCTCATTTTGTCCAAGCTGTTAAAAAGCTGAGAGAAACAGTTTTTTTTTGTTTGTTTTTTGCTTTCTACTGGGGAGTGAAGCGTGCAAGCTCGCCAGATGAAGTTGTGGATGTTTAAAAGAATTGGCTTGTAGGCTGTACACTTTGAATTATGCAAAATTTCTTCTCTCCTATCTTCTTCTTTTCCCTGACATGATATGATGTGACCAGAGTCTAAAGTTAACACTCACCAAGCACCAAAAGCAAGTAAAAACTGTCTTTGGTGAATAAATGAAACAGAGTTAGTTGCCAGTTAGCCAGTAACTTTAAGAACTGCAGCATAATACGTACTTTTAATATACTATTAATATCATTGTAGGAGTAATTCTCTGATCTTGCTGATAAAACAACAAACTTTATAATAATGAATTAATAATTTGTAATACACACATCTTTTAAACAAGTTTTACCACAGTAACATCAAAAGACTATCTAGGGTTAGGTGTCCCAGTTTGAGTACAGGGGAATGTATTTAGAAGGATATTCTTTAACATTCAGATCTAGACTTCCATAGGTGAAGCTTTAGAATGGTCCTTTAAGTGCTGGACCTCATTCACTGATAGTAATGTATATAGGGCAGCTAATTCATGCTGGTAAGTTGTATAGAACTGGCTGTCCTGTTTAGCACAAATAAGATGATGGGTTATAAAGAGAACAGGAGGCACTGTTCCTGCTAAGCTAATGCCTGAACAAGGTGGCCACAGTAAATTCAACACGGGAGAAAGTATTCTTACTGGCTCTATCGGAATTTTCTCAAAAAACTTACCTGTCCCACATAATACTCACAGTACTGGTCACACATCTGGAGTTGTTTTAGTGGGAAGTTTCTAACTTCATGCACATCTTTAGCCTCGATATAGAATCTGGATGCTTGTTAAATTTGTTATTTATTCATTATTCATATTTATTATTCATTCAATCAGTTGTATTCAGTTTTGAAGAGATTTTTGAAGCACAATTACAGAAGTTCTCACCTGGTTGTGCTGCTTTTGGAGTGTGAGGAGGAAGAAAAATCAACTGCCTGTAGTTTGTAGTTGCTTTAGGAGGTAGACAGGTAATGACATCACTCATCAGGAGATGCCACATTTCACCAAACATGCCAAGGTCATTTCCATTTCAAACCTGCTTTTATGAGTTATCATTCCTGAATGACTGGTGTGAATTGCTTGGCATTGACATTGTTTTATTACATGCAGGAAGCAACATGTTATTTGCAGTTTAATATGTTTGGGAAGGGAATGAGGGCAGGTATTATAAAGGGTTATGACACTTTTTACTGTCCTGGTGTTTAAACTCTTGTGTATTCGAATAGAGGCATCATTTTTATTCCCCAGAATGCCGTTCTTCCTCTCATGAGCTTTTGCTGGTCACACGGCTCTTTGTAGATGTGCTTTACCTGCTGAATGGCTGGATAACGATCAATAATTTACAGAATTTTTTAACCCAACTTTTACACAAAGCCTCCAGTAGCCATTGCTCTTCTGTTAATTATAGCAGCAGCTGCTTACAGAGTGGCCTCCCTAACAGCCCTCTCTTTGGGTTAGTGTGTGTGTGCGTGTGTGAAATGGAACACCTGTTTGTTGTTGGGTCTCCAGATGACTGTCGTTGTCAAAGCCCACAGATGGAGGAAAGCGAAGAGGACTCGGCTCCCACCCCTTCGCTATTCTCACCCAGGTTCCCCGCTGATCCGTCTCGCGGCCAGCCTGGAGAAATGAATGAAACACGGTCAGCTGGCTCACCCCAGAAATACCGCAGCAGACTCGGCTTTTGTCGTCTGTTACCTCCTCCCTCACTGTCTTGGCTGCGGCCCATACTGTACATCCAAGAGACTACAATTACCATGTGCAAAACTACTTACATTTAAAATCAACTATTCAGTGAGCTGAACAAATCTTAAGAAAGTTCTTTTTAATTAGACTGTTATTTGATTCTAGTCACTCTTATAGAAAGAAAACGGTTGTATACATTGTTTACATACAGTGCACTAAATATAGTAACGCACTAAAAATATTAAAAAAGAAAGACGTTGTGCATAATAACATTTATTTTGGTGTGCCATTTATCAGTGTTTGTAATTTAGCGCCACAGTGTTCACAATCTTATGGGAAGTCAGACAAAACAAACTGTACTTACAGTAGATGTTCTGCCTTTTTGTTAAATTCTAATTCATTTATTTTGACATTTACAAAATTACACACTGTACCTTAAAACCTATCAAGTTATTGATAAGAATCTTGATTCTTGAGTTTGCTCAAGGGATGAAGATGATCTTGAGATCGCTCTGATATTTTGACCCTGGTTCTCATTCATATTAAATGGAAACGTTCCATGATGTTATTTCCTGACTGTCCATCTTAGTTTGCAAGCAGATGAATACTTTGAATAAACAGCATATAACTACATTCTGATTTAGTTTGTTTTACCTAATCCAGACTTGACTTATTTTAGTCTTCTGCCTTGTACTTTTCCTTACATATGTACAGAACTATGCTAGATCTGTACTTGACATGTATGTGGGATCCATGTTCCTGTTCCACACTAGCCTGATGTCTTTAGCGAGGTGCACGGTACAGCATGTCTGAAGAGGAAAGCTAGACTAATCCTGGGATTAAAAGGCTACAGTTTGTGTGGGCTAGATTAGGAGAGTGGAATCTGTTTTTAACCGTCAATAAAGTGGCCAATGCAAAGACCACAGAGAGGTTGGTAATCCAGGATGTTTGAGCAGGCTAATTTCAGCAGCAGTATAAAGGGCAGTGGCCAATCCCGGATGCTGTGGGGTGGGCAGGTGTGTGGATGGCGATGGGATTAGCATCAGCCAGGGGCTTGTGGGGGTTGAGTGAGGCTTTACAATAGTATGAGTGCGTTCTGTGCAGTCTGTACACGTTCTACCTAAGATTGCCTGACTGCTCTGTTGCAATCAAAGCTTGTTAAGGGTTCATTAGAAATTTGTTATAAATACAAGAGGCAGATGTTTCAGTTGTGTTGCTGTTATTGGTATAAATGTAATCACATCAAATATACACCCCCTCCATGCAACAGGGCAGAGCATTAGTGTTAGATTAGTACCGCCCAGTCATGACCTTAATTCTGTCATAACAAAATTTGACCCTGTCACTCAAGGGTGTTGATGTTAATTTAATGTGAGGTGTGGTGGTCCACCCAGGTTCAACCCAATGTGGAAGTAATTAGGTCAAAGGGGTTGGGGTGTAGTAGCTATAAAACCTAATCTGTGTGTGAATACAAGACTGTAAGCACATATTCAGGATTGGTGGGGAGGTTGACTGATGAATTGTCTAAAAATGACCAGCATTAGGGAATTGCAAAATTACTTAGTGTTTTCAAAATTGTCTATTGAATGAATGTATGAATGGGACTTGTCTATTACTACTACTAAAGCGCTGCTGTCTTGCCCTGTATACACCAGACCTGTCTTTTCCCTCTTTAGCTCTCTCACTCTGTCTTGTCTATCTCTTGTTCTCCCTCCGCCTTTCCTTTTCGTTCCCTTTCACTCGCTGAATATGTTTTTTCCCATCAGCCAGTGCATTTGGTCACTGTGACACTCTACAGTCTGTCCCCCATGACACTCCTGTGACTTTATCTTTCTCTTCCTCTTCTTGATGTTTCTAAGTGAAGGAGCGACTCAATTCTGTGTCTCTTCAGAGGGTCGCAGTGACTCTGCTTCTGTCTTTTCAGTGATACAATTGCTTTCCTAGAGGCTTTTCTGCTAGACGTATTCATAAGATTAACTGCTTTTTAGATTTCTACCACAATAATCAGCTTTAATATTGTACATTATAAAGTAAAAGATTATACAAACTGTTTATAAGTTACGGCTGTGCACTAGTGGTAGTGGGGCTGCAAAAATTGTTTTTCACAATTTAAAGAATTAGTATGCAGAAGAAAGGGGAACGAGATGATGTACGAGATGAATTTGCTCATTGTTTACTGATGACCAACAAGATATGATTATGATTCAAATTTTATAAATGTGCTTTAGAAGGCAGCAGTAACCAAAACCTTCAGACTCTCATTTATTTCAGCACACTGTCTTTTTCTGGCTCGACTTACATGTTGCCTTCAGATATGCATGTAGGCGGGACAAATTGAGTGCTGCGTACTGTATTTTGCAGCCACTTATTTTACAGTAAAGGCTTTGCGTAAGAAGCTTTTCTCTCCCTGCTTACATTATGTGTGGTGTGAGACAACGGCCCTTATAAATGCCCCCAATGCGTCTGACTGCGCTGGTGGTTCAGCTCCTGTACATTTAATTAGCTAATGTTTTAGATCCTGTTAGGTAACACTAAGTAACCAAAATTACCCCGCTGTCACTATTTCTTTTGGACACTGTATTTCCGTGTTGTTTTAAATATCATGGTAATGCAAATGTTTTTTACAAAATGTTTTTACAAACCTTGAAAGACAATGTAAAGACCACGGTACATAAATGTGATATTGTACCATATATGTGTATATAAAGTACAGTGGTATAACCATCTGATACCCTCACACTACCATCATACCAGCACAAGGAGGAGGGGCGGAATAAGCACATAAATCCTTTAACAGTTCTCCCCTTGCATCTCTTGCCAATTAAGTAGTTATTAGTTTGGCTCTTGGTTAGGTGTAAAGATGGCAGATAGGAGGAAAGTGCTCCACTGTAGTAGAATCTCATCCTAACCGTGTAAATGACAGTTAGCATGGCTTTCAGAAGGAAAAAATATTAGCCATATGGTCTGCTGGCTGTGTCCAAGTTTTCAAATTAGCGGCTCTCATCCTCCTCATTACTGCTGTTCCTGATTGGGCGATGTGGGGTGTGGGGGTGGAGGGGTGTTGGGCGTCCACTTGTATGGGTGAGGTGAAGGCTGACGTTCCCTCGACCAATGACTACTCTGTACCCTGAGAGTGTGAGCGTTAAATACACAACCATAAATTAGCAGATGAACTGGCGCTAACCCTGGAAGCTCCTAAGAGTCTGGCTGGCAGCTTCTGTCTCGCAAACTTCTGTTTTTGATATAGTTGTATGGTTCTGATAATCAGACTTACAACAGAAATAGTGCTGGCTTGGGTTATTAACTGCATATAAAAGTACTGTAGATGGCTCTTATCATATTAATCTGAATCTGAGGCCATGTGTTTTAGTAAATGTTCATGCCAAATATATGACATCTTATATATGACATTGTACATTATTTGTGCATTTTGTACATTATTTGGACTTGGATTATGATGACAAAATTATTCTGTGCAAGATCCTGTACATGTTACTGCCACAGAATTTGCTGTACTGTCATTGTGTTATTTTGTAGTTTTTATGTCTTTACTAATAAAAATATAGATGTGTCCAGAATTTTAACTGCTGATGTATATTAATATATATTAATATAATATAATATAATATAAATAATATACTTCGTAATAATATCTGGGATATCCAAATAACCAGAATTATGTTATGAGTGTTACCAATAATTATTGATAATCTGATTCATACAGTATATACTATTGATATTATTATAATTTCAAATGTTTCTTAGTTGTTAATCCAGACTGAACAGTAAATATGATATAAGCAGTAAATACTACATGATACAGCAACTGTGATCTCTTATACATGTGTGAGTTTATAAAACCCACTGCCTTTCCTGCGCCCATCCATGTTGACCATACGCGAAACATCCAGATTACATCAGATTATTTGTGGAAAGAGGATTTTAAAAAATGGAATGATCTTTAAATCAGATGTTGACTCTTCTGGAGAAAAGAAGTCTAACTATATTAAAGATTTTACTTTTACTCAGATTTCACTCAGATTTAAAACATAAGATGAGTTTTTTTACTATGTACAATACTTATAGAAATATACATGTATATATAGATGTGTATATTATCTATCTATCTATCTATCTATCTATATATATATATATATATATATATTTATATATACATATCATATAGATAAATCGATTATGAGAAGTAGCTTTTGAATGTGCATTGGAAAATTCAGCGTGTCGCTCCACACCCTTGCTTAACTTTTTTGAATATGTTTATGGCGACATGCCCACTTTATCATTCTCATCACGATGGTGAGGATCTGTTCTCTGGGACCCGATGTCAAGCACAGTGCGCTTCAGTGGGGAACAGGAGGCCTGTGCTGCAGCAGGGTGGACGTGGACTTCTGTGCAATGCAGCTGTGTTTCATGAACTCAGCCCGAGGTTACACACCTCAGCTTCACCCTGCTGCCACATCCATCAACGTCTCAGCACGCCCCCAGCATGGCATGCTGGGAATTTGCCGCTCCTCAGTACTGTAACCAGATGAGAGGAGAAGCCAGGGGAACGTATGAGAACAGAGCAGAGTGGAGCGTGTGACATTGTAAAGGTGTTTATGTAATTTAAATTAGCACCCACAACTGTCAGACTTGTTACAGTCTTACCTTGTTTCAGTTTCGTGTGCTAACATGGTCTCCCACAAGCACGATTTGAGCAGCACTTCTGAGCGTTTGGCATTGTGGGTAGGCCTTTTTTCACACTCATTAATGGCCTCTCTTTCACACCCAGACCCTCTCTGCCCAGCTGTGCAACAATCCGCGCCCCTGCAACACACACCAGAGTCGACAGAAGGTGTGTGTCTGTATGAGGACGTTTGGAGGCATGTGTTGTAGCAGAGGGGCCCTTGCACTGGGACGGCTTGCGCAGCTGTATTGTGGAAGCCAAACAAAGAGTTATTATTGTGTCTGTGGTGAGATAGTGTTATGAGGGTTGCGATGGGGGGGGGGGTAGGGGGGTGAGAGTTTGTGTGTGTTTGGACGTCTCTGATTGGCCGATGAGACAGCGCTGCTGTTGGAACTGATTGTTGACTTGCCATCTGCCATCAAGAAAAGCGTGTGTATGCCTGCGCTCCCCATAGCTGTGTATTGAGCAGTTTGTGTCACGGATAGACAAGGTGGGAGGGAAGGAGTAAATGAGAAAAAGAGGCGCATAAACATGCAGATGTCGCACAACATAATGACTGGAACTCCAGACTCAATTTCGGGTCGCTGCTTGCTTGAGTAGTCTGGGAGATTTTGTGTGCTGCATTCTACACATTATACCCCTATATTTGAAAATGATATAGTCTGCTATATGTGTTTGGGTGTTAATTTAATGTGTTAATTTAGTGTGGTTATTTTTTTAAAGAGGTAAATTGCTGTAATTAATTCTGCCACCTGACTAAGATAAGGGGATTTTCACACAGTACACATTCTTAAGTTTAAAAGCAGCTAGAACACAATGGAAAGACATGAATACAGGAGTTATTGAGATGCGGCTTTCAAAACAAACTACTTTTACCTTGATGCAGTGTCTTAAATTAAAGCCCTCAAGTTGCTGAAAAGCAAGGCGCAGTATGCATGTGTACATAGACCAACAATAAATTGTAAAGACAGAGTACAAAAATGAATTATGTGAACAGTCTCTAAATCTTCCTTGGACAGTTTAACGTACTTTGAATTGTGAAAAATGTTTGTTTATGAACATATGGAAGTCATTCTTTGTTTGTTTAGTGCTTTGATCTCCTACAACAATGTCTTTGAATTATCTTTATTGGTGGCTTTTCTTAGCCAAAAATTAATAGTGTCTTGATTCAATTAATCATCAATCAGCATCCCATGTAATTAATTTGATTAAAATTTGTAATAGACCGACAGCCCTATGTATGTTTAGTTTTTTTAGTTTAATTGTGACAGACATTTCCTACTTGGAAAGTTCTTTCAGAAAATGCCACTCCACTGGATGCCATTAAAAAAGTGGCGTCTTTGGCCACCTCTGTAGTACGCCACCCACAGCAGTCTATTCAAAACCAATCCATATTCGCACACACCCTCTTTTCTTCAGAATGGTGGGCTCAGATGAGGGCCTCACGCGCGGGTGTTCTTTCCAAGCTATACTCATAAAGGACAGACGAGGACAGCATTAGCTTGAGGCTTTTAATAACTTCTTTATCAACGGCTGTGAGATTGATCACAGTGGTCGTAATTTATGACATAGGCTTATTGTGTTATATTGAGTTTGTCTGAACATTCAGTTCCTTCCTTAATGCTCACTACAGCAGCAGATAGAGGAAATAGAAAAAGGACACATAATTCTTAAGTGTGTAATGTCTGTACTATTAGCATCACCAAATGGAATGCACAAATATTGATTGTTTTCAAACAGGCTTCCTGACCACTCTCTCTATCTAAAATTGGTCGGTCAAACATATACCCCCACCCCAAACTCACAATATTGGTTAAGCCAGTGTCTCTATGCTGGGCTTGTCGGTTGCTCAAACAAACAAGGCAATGTTTTGACAGTAACACAGGGTCACAGTGTAATATCTTTTTAGGAAAGTTAGCCCAGAAATGAACAGGAGAAAGTATTTTAACATAAAAAAAATCACACAGCCTTAACTTTAGATGTTCATTACGTGCCAGCCAGCTAGATGGTTAACATGCATTTTTGTAGCATAATTCATAATTGTTTGTGTGTTAGAACAGGGTTGTTTTGACTGCTGTAAACACATTATTCAGTACTGATTTTTTTCTCAGTTATAGCTGAAAGCCCGCCAACTGCAATTACGTGAAAAGCCATCGATGTAGCAGTCTACACCGAAACGATTTTACAGTTGCAGTGGTCTTTGTTGTAGTTCATATTACCATTTCTGTGACATTTCAAAGACCAAAAACGAATATTGACTTGTATGTTTTTCCCTGTTCAATATATGTAAATCAGACACATTTCATAAGAATTGATTTTGAAATTGACTTTGTCTCAAGAGTTCATTCAGTTTTTGATAGGTTACCGCTAGTATTTGGACAAGATGGGTTTTCAATAGCTGAGGGCCGTACAGATATCCAGAGAGCAAAATGGCTGAATACTGATATAATATGAAAACCAGAGACAGAGACATACAAAATATTGCTAAACTTCAATGAATGCTTATTTTAGACTAGACTTACTCAATCCCAAAACTATTTTAATCATCCATTGAGAAGGTTGTTAATAAATTTTTAACTTTTGTGTTATTCAGCCCAGTTGCCATGGTGACCAGCTGATGCTAATGACCTCAAAATGGTCAAATATTGGCTGATGAATTGGTCCGGCTGACACTAGTTACCACTTCATTGATGTACTTCATTACCGGGCTCCGTCCAGCACTTACCAGTAGCATCTGTGGGGAAAGTCAAACACATCAAGTACAGCAGCTCAGGATAAAGCAGCAGTTTGTGAACTGAAGTGTCATATCTGTCCGGGCTCCATTGAGAGAGATGAATGAGTCTGATGTGAATGAAAGCGGGTGGTTGTCCTCCCCCTAGCCTTGAGTGTTGGGGTGTGTTTGGCATTGTGTGTGTGGAAAAGTCTGGTTGGGGGGATAAGTGTGGGCAGGATTGCGAAGCAATAGTTGTTTACTTCTGCAGGGGTGTGGGTCTCTGGGGGAGATGGGTGGGAGATGTTGGTTACTGGAAGAATAGAGACTAGGGCTGCCTCACAAAGACCATGTTTAGAGTGTGTGTGGGAACAGAACCTGGGCAGACAATAGGGCAGAGGGTTTCTTGTATTGTACCCCCGTTGCCAGCTGTCTTACAGCACAGTGGCCTGTTCTGGTGGATGCACTGCTGAATAAATAATAGCAGCAACCCCTGCCACTCACATGTAATGGCCATTGAGAAGGGCCAGGGAGTGCACACATGGAGGCCTTTGCACCTGTTCACCACTGGCCTGATGGTGTGGCCCTCAAGGACTCAAACTTTTGTGTGTGGCCCCTGTGTCATGGCCCTTTGTCTCCCACCAGCTGTGGCCCCTGTAATGAAGTTTCCAGCATTATATTTATATTTTAAATATTGTGCCAATCCAGTAGAGACCGTACACCAGCACTACTTCTTGAGAATCTATCACAAGTGTTTTATGTTGTTTGGTTACTATGCGTTTCATCATAACTTAAACTAGTTGACATCACTTAAAGTTGTTGAAGAAATGTTCTTGGATAAAGTACAAGTTAATCTTGACAGCATTAGTCAATTACCACAGAAATCTCATCGTTGAGTTTGAAAAGTAAATGTGTTGACAGAAATCCACTTACATAGAAATTCTATGGGGAAAAGTCTGTCTTTGTTCACATGCCTAAAACTGTTAATGTTTTTT
>JAZGTJ010003040.1:26362-37993 GCA_036877575.1 Botia almorhae
AATTGACAGTAACAGATTCAGTTGATGGAGCATAACTTTCATTTATCGTAGTTCAGCCCATAAAGACATAAGTAGCAACATGATTTGCAATATGACTGTATTGTGTTATCACATTTACAAATGTGTTTTGAATAAGAGGGGCTTTTCAGTTAGTCCCTACGTTTCAAATGTTCGGAGCTTGTATGTATATATTATGCATGGTCCAGAGACTGTGTGTAAGTCACCCTGTGAGAACGTCCGGACTCGATGAATTAATGATGACTATGGTGATAATCCCGTCACTGTATGTGTGCATGGGTTCAGAAAACGTGTTGAAATTCTGAGTGGACAGTCTTGTGAATTAAATCAACCATTTAATGGATGAACCAGTAAAATAGGCGCGAAAAGCTCCTGATGCCTTAGATCTTGTCTTGGCTTCAAGGGCTTGTCCTGTAATCCATCACACACACAGACGCCCCTGTTTAGCGCACACGCGTGCTCGCATGCACCCTAACAGACGTATTTTTAGTGCGGCCCCTCACAATGGCACTGTGTAAAATATCCAGCTTACTCCTGGAGGACATGCCTTTTTACCAGAGTTTGTTCCCTGACCTCTGGCTGCCACGGCAACAGTTGGGAAGTTGTTCCTGACTCTTATTTTTAATGATTAATGAACCAGGCCCCTCACAGAAGACTGTGACCTGCCATACTTACCGCCACTCAAGAACTGTGTCCAGATGCCATGAAATGTGCGTCAAATTTATAATTCTTAGTTTTAATAGATGCGTTTGTATATATATGCATATATAAGACTGCAGACTATTTATCTTGAACGACAGACAAACAGATCGTCTGATCGAGCTCAAATGCTGATATTTAATTAACCAATTGCTGCCAATTCCTCTAATAATTTCATTAATTAGCTGTGTTTTATGACGGAAACGCAATCAGAGGTGAAGGGCAGGTACATGTGATCCATCACCATACTGACCCAATCACAACACAATTATCTGCTGTAGTCATGAAGATTATCTGGTGCAAAGTACTAGTTAGTACTAGTTAGTACTAATTCAATTACTAGTTAGCTGGAGGAGAGAAGGGTGTGGCACATAAAGTTGCAGAGTCTCGGCATGTATTTTTTGGCTAAACATTAGAGAACGGTTGTTAAATTAAACCACTGAGACACTTTGTTTATCTCACAAATCTACCGGAACGCGCAGTTTCACTGATACGCTGAACCATCGGACTGTATCTGTAGTTCAGTGCCATCTAGTGGCTGAACTTGTTATGAGCGTAGAGGTTAATTCATAGTATGTATAAACAGGTTGGATATACACTATGGTTTGTCGGTAGAATAAATGTTGATTTTAATGTATGTTTTATTTTTTAAAATGCTAATCAGAACTTTTTATTTATGGGTTCACAATTATACTTTGATTTTGAATCATAATAATGTATTGCTTTTATTATTGTTTATTATATCTTAGACAAAAATATTTTTTTTTAAACAAAAACCTTTTTAAACAGTTTATTAAGAAATCAGATTAACTGCGTTCAGTGTGTTTCGAGAGCCAGACCTTTGACACAACACACAGTGTTTGCGCTATCCTCACATGTAGATTATGGATATGCTGATGTACATGCTCAGGGAAGAATCTATCTGCACCAGCTGGGGGGCAAGAGTAGCACCAGGAGGGCAAGCTGTGTGCAGCTGGCGGGCTGAAATCAGCGCAAGCCTCATGGGAGCTCCTGTCCCTGGACACTTCACCCCCTCCCAAACCGTCCTGACATCTCTGTTGCTGCTTATTGTCTGATATCTCCTCTGCATAATGCAGGGGTCTGCAGTGTGCATCTGCACTCACTT
Organism: Botia almorhae; assembly: GCA_036877575.1. Classification (NCBI taxonomy): domain Eukaryota; kingdom Metazoa; phylum Chordata; class Actinopteri; order Cypriniformes; family Botiidae; genus Botia; species Botia almorhae. The sequence continues at coordinate 28,206 of JAZGTJ010003040.1, forward strand.
AAACAGACCATTCCCTGATGCACACACAAAACGGCCTTGGGGAGAGCTGACTGCAGTACATGTGATAAACTGTCCTTTAATTCTCCATTACTACAGAACGTTTACTTATTTAAAGATAAACTACATAATTTGTGTGCAAATAAAGGTAAAATAATTACTTTCATTAATATTAATAAAGGATAAAGTTAGAATATAATAGAATAAAGTTTTTAGACCGATAATTTATCCTTAACTGTTTATAGTTGCCAAGCAACATAAGTTTACAGTAATTCAGAATGTGCAGTTACAGTTTTGCATTTGTCTAGAATTCCAAAGCTCTCCAAACTTTCTAACTCTTTAGGTTATAATACCATGAACCCAGGCCTTTATTGCCATTGTCTATATAGACTCCTTTTGCACAGATACTCGTAATACTAACATCCAGTAGGAGTTTGTCAGGAGTTGTCAGGAGTTTGTCATGTACACGCCCATACAGACAATCCTTCCTGCTGTGCTTCAATGACACAAATTCAGGTTAAGTGGATTGACTTGAGAAGGTCTGGATTGCATTTAAGTTGCCTTAGAGTCTCGTGTCCAGTCCACGGCTGCAGCGCCACTGGCTTACCCAGCTGCCCTCACTGAGGACACGCAGAGGACACACTCTGATGAATGATGTGTGTATACGTGACTTAAAATGACAGTTCATACAAAAAGTTTTGTCACCATTTATGCCTGTCTGACAGTCTTAATCTTCATCCACTTTCATTGTATAGAGGTAACATTATATAGAGGTATTAAAAAGTACATTCTTTTATATTTTCCTCTTGTGTTCCATGGAACAAAAGACATTGGTTTAAAATGCATAAGGGTGATCTAAGGGTGGGTGAAATTTGTATTTTGAATGAACTAACCCAAGTAACCTAACTATGGAAATATATATGTGTATAATAAATTCATTATCTTTATTAGTTCATCACACAAACTTTTATGATGACAGCATGTTACACCAGAAATAAATCAGCATGTAAAGTCTGCATTTCGAAAGAAATCAGTCTTTAATAGGGGTCACTCTAGTGTCACTGCAGTAGAGAGTCACCTACTCTCTCTGTTGCCATGACGGTATTGAATCAGACGGCAGTACATCTTGTTGTGTCTGGCTGTCTTAACAGGTGATGTGACCTTCACCCATGTAAGGGGATCAAGTCTTTGCCGGCAATTCAGGGAAAATACAGCAAATCCCAGGAGCTTTGAGAGCACTAAGTATCGCTGCTTTCCTCCACTCCTCCTCACCTCGGCTAAGCCATGAAATTGCATTTGACAACTTCACAGCTGCATCGCTTTCCACTGGAGCTGATTAGCACGTCTGAGTCTGTCCTGCGTCGATCACGTTTGAAAGTACAGTTACATAAAGGAGCGGCTGAGTCATTGCAAAGTCAGACATTGTCCAAATTCTTCTCTTCACAGGGTTATTCGGCTTCTTACTGTTCTTTCTCACCAGTGGGCTGATGCTGAGACCATTCCTATATTTTGGCATTTTTATTTAAATTTTGCCTTTTGCCTTTAATGAAAGGGTCACAAGTTGAATAAGTCTTACAAATTTTACTCACTGAATTCTTCAGAATGGTTAGTGAATTAACATCTGATGGTGCAGTGTTCACTAACCACTAGGCCATGGGTCAAATTTAAAAGCAGAACTTTTGACAATACTTTTTTAAAGCAACTGTTTGCTGTGTGTGTGTTTGTTTTCATGTGTGTGTGTTTTCGTTTGTGTGTGTGTGTGTGTTTTCGTTTGTGTGTGTGTGCGTTTTCGTTTGTGTGTGTGTGTGTTTTCATTTGTGTGTGTGTGTGTGTGAGTCAGAGTGTGAGTGTTTTCAGGCTTCGTCTAACTCTGCCAAACTGACAAAGTGACTCCAGCCGCTCTCCTTCAGCAAGCTGCTGCGGTACATGGTGAACAAAACACACCAATCGCTGCAACCAGCCAGCTCTCCCTCCCTCGCACTTTCTCTCCATCCATACTGCACCACCTAATGCTGCCCACGTCTCCGTCCACGTGCCGGTGCCCGGGCTGCGCTGTAGCGGCTGTGGGCGCTCATGCCCAAGCGAGCTGGTACCGTTTGGAGTGCCCGGCGTGTGCTGGAACGCGACAGCCCGCTGGTCCCAGGGCACCCATCACATGGCCATCTTTAAGCCATCTGCAAAGCAGAGCTCTTCCCGCCAAAGCATTAAATTAAATCCTTGTTTGGGCTGATTAACAAATGGCCTTGTTTTTCCGTGTTCTGTGGGCTTGTTTATTCCTCCCGTCCTGCCGTGGCTCCGTCACGTCGGAATGAGCGTGGCAGAGGCAGCGAGTCTTCGGAAAGTCTCAGGAGTGGCTAGGATGTTTCGGGAGGGAAGTTTGCTCAGGATCGCGTCTGTCTTGAAAGCGGACCGTCCAATTCCCTGTCCCACCGCCATCAAGCTGTCACAGACCACCGACAAATGAACAATTAATCTGGGCTTGTAATTGAATGGCACCCAGTATGATATTTTAATTGTGCAATTGGAGCTGTTTGGAACTCAGAACTTAATTGGAATGGGGCGGCAGGGACTTTGGATTTCCTGTTGCATATTTGCAGATAATCGGTCAGGTATCTGCAAGCTTGTTAGTCTGGTATCATGGTGCAACTTTTGGTAGTGTTTTGGAACCCTGAAACCACATATTTAGAATTGGAGGGACTAAATGTAATAATTTAAGAACCACTGAACTTAGCTAAATATTGTGGGGGATGTGCACTCATCAATGTCTTATGGTGGTTGTGGCCCTGGTGCTAAAAATAATGGCACCCAATAGGACTGTTCACTTTGACCAAACACTCTGGAAACTTGAGGGTAGAAGCATCACTAGTGCCTGCCAGACCAACTGTCTGCCTACTGTTTTGTATCTAAAGAAACAAATTTCACGATTGAGAAGCCAGTAAAAATGGTTTGATGATACAGCACTGGCTGGGTTCGAGCGACATTTGCTTTTAGTCATGCAGTCCCTTCTGTTCAACCCCTGGCTCTGTCCTCAGCACAGTAATTGTCTACACTGGTTAACAAGACATCATTACTGATCCAGGATCAGATTGTTGCCTTCACTTGAGGTTGTACGTCTGTCCATACTAATCCTCAGAAACAATATAGTATATATATAAAGAGAAAAAAGAAAGAGAGACAGAGACAGGAAATTTTAGAGCAGGACACAGGCAGAATCAAACCTGTATATTCTACCTGAGCACCACACCTCAACATGTCTAACCAGCTTTTTTTATTACTCTAGTTTGTTATCATTTATAGCCATCATGTTAAATATCGCTTCTGTCACATCAACACCCCCCTCGCAGTGAAGTCTATTCTCAAGTTTATTAAGTAAATACTATGGTCAGTAACAGACACATTTATGCAACATTCTGCTTCACCTATAAAGCGAATCTCGTTTTCCTTTTTTTCGTACCTTTTGATTGGAAGGTGGATGCCTCTGTTCAGCTGTTCCCTCCCACCCATTGATTCCTCATCCTCATTGAGGCATACCGGCGAAGACCTCCGTCTCCTCAAATTAACATGAGCAGGTGTTTTTCTCTGATGTGTTAATTAGGAGAAGCTGGTGTCATTATGCTTTAAGTGGATGTTACAAATAGAACATGTTGTTTATTTTCTCTTTGGCTGAAAAAAGTGATCAGAGCTGTCACAAGGCTCGTGTGTCACTTAGAGAAGATCGTGGCTAATTACCAGGAGTTCAGAATCAGAAAGTACATGTCTGAGGATTCCTGCGTCTGTGCTCGGGCGGATACCAGATTGCCCGTCTTAATAAATAAGAGATCAGCGAGAACTAATTTAAACAGTTTAGTTCTGAGGTTATATTCTCCATGATTTATGTACTGTTATGTTTACTTTTATGTCAGTTTACTTTTACAAACTTTTTTTATTTTAATATGTATATTCATCTTGTACAGTGTGGCTGTGTCTCAAATCTGTGCTTTCACGGTATGCTTTGAATTGGATGAACACTGAAGTTTGTTCTATGAATATGCAGGTGTAGTAATTGTTCCTAAACATACAATCTGCTATGTCAGCATTGCTGTGGTTAATAATCGTAAAACTAGTACAATTTAAATGATGAGGAATATATATATTGGTATATATTTAATTAGTGACATAAAAATATTAAGGATCATAAATATTAACTCATTATTTTCCAGGATATATTGAACGTCAGACTTATTTTCATTACTCACCGTAAGAAATTCAAATGAGCAACATGAACAGTGTGTTTGATTCCAGCATCCAGCATGCATCACTCAGCAGGCAGATGTTATATGCATTATCACTCTTATTGCACCGTGTGTGCGTGCGGCTTTGCCCCCCGCGTGGTGATGCTGACACCCTTGTAATCCTGCTGTTTATTATTAGATAGCGCAGGCTGTTGCACCAGAAGTTTTGCATGATAATATGCCATGACCAGCTGCTCAGCAGATGTTGTTTTTTGCGGCTTTAGCGTAAAAAGGTTAAAGGTGTCTCTGCTGCCCCCTGGGAGGATTCTGTGACCCCTCCATAGTGCATTTCCATGTGTATTTGCCTGTAAGCCGACCCTGTGTCACCAGCTCTGCTTTGAGTTGTTCTAACACCTGCCCCTGGATTTAGGCAGATGATGCAGTAACTGACATCTGGACTAACAGTGGTAAACATGTTAACATTTTAATCCCAGTGTTTAGTCAATGAAAAGCCAAAATGAAGTCAATTCAACAGCTAAGCCCTGACTGATAATGCTTGGCTTGATTTTGTGCACTTTTTGTCACTGCGCTGAAACAGTGAGGGTTTCTCAGTAAAAATGAATGCTATGTTTATTATTATAATATATGAAAATCCAAATCCAAAAATACGTAATATAAAACAAAGTTGAGTTGTTAGAGATCACATACTTTAGTCAACTGAATAGGTTTTTGCTTGTATTTAATAACTGTTCTGTTTTCTAGGTGAATATATTAAGAATTGGAGACCTCGCTACTTCCTGCTAAAAACTGATGGATCCTTCATCGGATACAAAGAAAAGCCACAGGATGCAGATCTACCCTACCCACTCAATAACTTCTCTGTTGCAAGTAAGGATAGAAAGACATTAAAGTTTTTTTCCATTGTTTTGTATTTTATATAATTGTTTCCATGTTGAAAACCGCTTGTAATGCTACTCAAAGGTGCACCGTGATTTTTTTTTTACCTGACTAGTCACATCCTCAGAATTCAATTGCCTTTCTTTAGCTACTGTATCTTTAAATTAAGGCCTCTTTGCAACTTACATTTACATTTTGTGCATTTTGGCAGATGCTGTTATCCAAAGCGACTTACAGTGCATTCAAGCTACATTTGTTCAGTATGTGTGTTCCAGGGGAATCAAACCCACAAGCTTTTGCGCTACTAACGCAACGTAACGCAATTCTCTGCCAGTTTAGCTACACAGGAGCTCATTAACTGACTCTATGATTCCAAACGTGCATTACATTATGTCAGGTCCACAGAACAGTTTGCATTGAAGTGTGGCGCTTAAACTTTTAACATAAGCCTAAAATGATCTGGAACTGCCCGTATATGCCAGTATATGCAGAGATGTGGGTTCTACTCAACAACCTTTCAAAGCAACAACATTTGACTTCCCCAAGTTATAAACCATCATGTCAAGCTAATGCTGCAGTTAACAGACCCATGATGCTTTGCATTATCACATTCACTGCTAATATCACAGTTCCATTAAACCTCATTCTTCTTATGTTTCGAGATCTTTAAATGTGAACTAAAGCAATTGCACGCAATGAAACACAATTCAACCTCAAGCATCCCGGTGTTGTGGACATATCCTGCTCTCAGTGTTGGCTTCAGGACACAAGCTGCGAGTGGCTTCCCAGTCCTCCATCCGTCAAAAAGCCCAGCCAGGTTTTAATCTAAAGGCTGGAGGAGTGAGGGGTGGCCATACATCCGGCCTGGGCCGCTTGGCAGTGGGAGAGGATTGCCACATCTGTTGCAGAAAGCTGGGAAGCCAGGTGGTGGTGAGAGGCTGATAGCCTAATGCACTCTGGAAAATGGCATTGCTCTCACCCTCTGTGCAACGAGCTGCCACCAGACTGCCTGCCTCCAGACCACTCAAACCCGGTCCTGTACATAGTCAGACCAGCCCTGCATCTGCTCCTGCAAACCGTAGCCTGTGTTCACCAATTAGCCTTTTTTAACAATGATTGCAGCATGTGACAAATCACTTTGCATGGTAAAATCCATCAATTTGTTCCATTTAAAGCTTGCGCCACCAAAGACGGCAGCAGTGTCGTATCGTAAGTACAACTGGATTTCAACATGATTTTTTTGTAATCCAGTTAAAAACTGAAATGGTTTACATTTGCATAAACATTGTCACCTTTAAAGCCGATAAGTTCTCATTAACATCTACAGCCTGTGACTGTTATATTTGTCGCCTGATGTTTTCATGCATTTGGCAACCTCTCAATCTTATTTTGGACTTGAGAAAACCTTTAAGAGATGTTGCAAGGTGCAAGCAGCGGAGGTCACAGCCTCTGTGCTGTTTAATTGGCATGCTAGCTTTCCTCAGTGATTCTTTGCTTCAAGCAATGCGTGTCATCTGTGATTTAATGTGGCAAAGCAAACAATACTGTCAGATCTGCCTCCTCTCCTCCTGAGGTGTCACATTCTGGCTGCTGTGACCTTGTTTTCTCTACTCATCTTGGGACTCTATGTACCCACTATTGCCCAGGTAGACGCTCTGTATGCACTATGACTTTGTGACCTTAGTGCTGTTGTCATTAACCTTCCTGTCTAAATTTAGGCCCTGCTGTCATTCAGAGGTGGTTGAAATTGGCCAGCTGAGGGCCCTCATTACAGGGCTGGCAGGGCAGGTTGCTGTTGCGTTTCACCTGTCGTCTGGGCATTGTCCCCAAAATCTGCAGTGACAACGAGCCCAGACATCACCTCCATTTAATGAGACTTCATGGAGTATCAGAGAATTGAATTTATTCCCTCTGATCGGGCAGTAACTGATGGGGGAGCCTGTAAAAAAAAATTACAGTTACAAAAATATTATTGTAAATTCTTGTAGCTGTGGAATTGTAACTTTTTTAAAGCACATGTAATTATATGTTGTAAATTGTTGAATAATATTTTTTTTTTCAAAAAATATTTTTTGCAGTAAAATGACATGTATTGTACAGTAATGTAAAGTATATTACTTATGCCATGTAACCTACGCCTGTCCACACATTTTTTACTTCTCTGCAATTTTTACTGTAGAGTTTCTACATTATTTTTAATTTTTATTTATTAATATTCGCACAGTTATTAATGTGCAGAGCTGAATACAATATATGAAGTGTTGCACCACATTCCAGCAAATCTACCTCTCGTTCATTCATCTGTGCCGCTCACCCACACCCACTGCCCTCTCTCTACTAATGGCCATTTGTTTTACATGGGTCTCTCTGCTCCCCTCTGTTTAACAAATAAAGCACTCTCACTATGACAAACATTCACAGTCGGAGTTTGAAGTTAGGAAACAGATTGAGTTTACTGAAAAAATCAGGTCAGATGCTAAATTCAGCTTTCTGCCTTCCTGCCTGCCATTAAAGACTATATTTTTAAAGTGTAGGTTTTTCAGTGTGTAGGTAATGTGGCTACGCTTCCGTTCTGTCATCTTTTGTGTTCCCTTTCTCTCTGTTTCAGAATGCCAGCTGATGAAAACAGAACGACCAAAGCCGAACACATTTATTATTAGATGTCTGCAGTGGACAACAGTCATAGAGAGAACCTTCCATGTGGACACACCAGAAGAAAGGTAAGACCAGTGTCTAATGTAGAAAACAATTCCTTTTAGCGCTTATGTGTCCATCCCAATGAGAAAATTTACTGCGGCTAATTATGGTTAACTAAGTTCGTAAGACATTTCTGTTTCAAAGCCATGTTAACTTTAGACCATTAACAATAACTGCAGTATACATGCTATTTTGGTGGAATCTGTTACCATGTTGAATTTTCGTAAGGCCCTGGCTGATACTGATCTATGGGATTTTATGGCTGTTTTATCATCTCTGATGGTTTAGAAGAGGAACAGGACTCCTCTCTTTAACTGGCTACATGATTAGATTTTGTATTTTGTTGTGTCTTTTATACAAGCCATACTATTAGTGATGCTTAAATATAAAGATCACAACAGCAACTAAGACAACCCAAATGTTGTTAGTTGGTTCAATATTTTCTTATAGCAATAACATTTGTAGATTCTGAGATGTAGCTAAATTGCCTAAAAAGTTATTGAGGGAGCTGTATGGATGGTTTAGCAGGCCATTAAACAGCAAAGCAAGTTAAACTCCACAGACGGAGCAATTAAGAGACTGATGGAATTTTTTAAAATGCACAACAAAGCATTACTATGTAGTTTATCCTCACACACTCCTAAATTCTCTGTCCATTGATCGCAGCGCACTGCAGTCCAACATGCACGCGCATACACACACACACACACACTGAGCAGAGTTCTAAGCAGGAGCGGGACACAGCGCACTGGCTGAGCTCCAGGAACTGTAGGCCTACATGTGAGGAGAGATGCTGGCATCACTCCAGACTGTATTCAAAGCCTTTATCTCTCATTAGCAAAAACGCTCATTATAGGGCAAACCACTCGGCACCCCTTCATCCACACAACCCTGAGAGGGGCGCTGGGCCCTTCCTCTACATGCTGTATTAATCTACTGCATCTTGAAATTATGTTAGGGTTGCAAATTCACCACTATTGGAAAGTAAGGTTCTGGTGAACCTTACATACAAGAATATGAATAAAACGTTTGCCGGCCATTACCGCAAAATGCAACCCGACTGACAGTGAGGAAGTCTGTATATTATCCAGTGTATTACTGTACATTGGTACTTATCTAGTAAATAAAAAATGGACATGTAATATTGATTTGTGTTAAAATAACTTAATTATATTACAGTATTTTTTTAGATTCAGCCTACAAAAGTCCATTACAATGGACCAATATACAAGTTAGCTGTCAAGTTATACAAAACCAGTTATACAAAAATGCAGCAATTGACCAATTAAAATCGAGTATTCCATCTATTATATGTTTGAGGGTTCCCCACTAACAAATGGCAAAGCACAAGAATGCAGGTTTGGAGCGATCCGAGAGCTGCTATGAAACAGTGGAAAACTACTAGCTTCGCTGTATGAATTCAATGATGAATTCATCATTATTAAACTAACACATGCTCACAACCATGAACGCACCACTGGTTCTACACAACAGATGTTTTGCTGCACGACAAATGAAAACTCAATGAAGGGAGACACTGTTCTCAGAGAGGGGCGGATTCCCCTCTCACATTTGATTATATTGTTAGCATGTGAAAATGGCCTCATGAATGTTTCCTCGCATGTTTTCAATAAAGGTCACGTTTATGTTGTCAGATGTTTGGTATCTGTTTCGGGTGATTTGTGGTTTGAAAGCAATACAAACTGAGCTATACCTCGGCTATGTGTTTGTTTTACTGTCTCCGTTGTGTTTGTGAGGCACGAGACAATGTTTTTTTGGTAAGAAATGACTTCCTTCTGAGAAACGTGAATGTGTGTGTTTCCAAAGGGATGAGTGGGCGGAGGCGATTCAGATGGTGGCAGATAAACTCCAAAGACAGGAGGAGGAACGTATCCAGTGTAGTCCCACCTCACAAATAGATAACATGGGAGAAGAGGATATGGACACATCTATTAGTCATCACAAACGCAAGGTGCCTTCAAACAC
>JAZGTJ010003041.1:0-37984 GCA_036877575.1 Botia almorhae
GCTTTTCATCAGGAATTTCAATCATCCATCTTTCTTTTCTTTCCTGACAACTGCCTCAGTCCCAGCCGAGGGGAAACAATCCTGAGAGGCTGTCGTCTCCAGTGCTAACTGCAGTGATGGTGTGCGTTACCATTTAAAGAGACAGCTCACCCAAAACGAAAAATTCCCACATGGTTTCTTTATCCTTGTGTTCTCCTGTAACGCCTTCAAATTCCATTAACCTTCCAGATCAGAGGGATAGCCGCGCAGCTTCTGCACTTTAACGACAGCGTTGACTCTGCTCAAATGTCTTAAAACCATCACGTTAATCGATTGATTTTCCAAAGTTTATTCTCCAGGTGCTTCTGAAAGCACCTTTCCACCCTGTTTTGCTAAAATGCTTTTCCAAGCTGCGGAATACTGCGGAACAGCTGCTTTTATTCCGCATGAATCCAAATCCCCACCTCTAAGAACAGATGGGACCAATAACAGCATCTGATCTATAATATTATTGCTTCTAAGTAAACTAAGATTACACATGGAGAGTGTTCATTTATCCAAATGAGGAATTTTATTGCCGTGCGGTCAGAAGCTCTGTGAATTTTATTTCAGTTCGCTCCTATGTATCAAGGTCATCCTCAGGAATTGGTGCCGTTTGCCCCAATAAAGTTCCTTCCTGTTACATATCAACCATGTTACACTGCGAACACTTTAAGGTTTCATGTTACAGGGTTGACGATCGGGGCAAAAATGTCCAGTAACAGCCATAGCTAGTAACTTAGTTAATGAGTTAATGAGACCGAAATACAAGTTACATTTTAAGACGGGTGAATTTCAACATCCGCTGTATGACTGTGGACAATGATTAATAATGTTGATAAATGAATGAGTGAATAATGAATGTTTTATGCTGTGTTTGGATACTTACGTTTGCAGTCATAACCCGTGCCTCTGTAACCTTCTTTACACTTGCACTTGTAGGAGCCTGGTGTGTTATAGCAGCTGGTATACGGGCCGCACTGATTCTGACCTGAAGAGCATTCATTCACATCTGAAAGAAGATCAACTTGATGAGATCAGTGAGGCATCACACTAGGGTTTGGCACATAGGCAGCTGACTTCCAAGGCAGCAACCCTCCACACAGGCAGCACACAGGTAGTTAAGATGGTATTGAAAAATAGCAGAAAGCTGTTTAAAACTAAACTATAAATTAAAAGCCTTCAACTGGCACAAAGCGTCAAGCGTTGGCAGAAATGCAAAGCCGTGCGATGCCAGCGAGAGATTTTTCACTAGTATATATCTTATAGACTATATAATTCCAAAGCTGTTGTGTTTTTGAGAATCATTAATTAAAACATGCTAAACCACAACACATTAAAAAACTATGAATAAAATGACAAACACATCATTTGTACACTACATACTCCATCTGCTTCATCATTTTTACCTGTACACTGATATTTCCCGTTGATGTACTGCAGGTCAAAGCCATCGTGGCACTTGCAGATGTAACTTCCGAAGGTGTTGATGCACTTCCGGAAGCGAGGACAAACAGCGAGACCTGCGGCACACTCGTCCACATCTGCAAAACCAGCAGAAACATCCATCACATGATGCTGCTCTTCAAGCTCCTCTGGTTCTTTGATCTGGACTGAATCAATGTTGAGGTTTCAGTGAATTAAGAACTTTGAGCAAAGGGGCTGATTTCCTCCGCAGGTGAACCTATGGAGTCATTTCACCTTTCTCAGTCACATTTAGGAAAGACTGAGGTAGAATGTGCCACGGGGTAAGATGAGCCACCCGTTGTTTCTAGGCAACCATGCAAGGGAGCACATGGCAAATGTAATGAGTGATTTATGTGCAAAAATGTGATTTTTTTGCTTTCTAAGTTAATTCCATTCATGCCCCATTATAAATTTATGTACTGAAACTGAAGCAGGAGAACTCTCAGATACATCACAGTTTAGCGGGCGCTCTCATTATGTATGATGTGACCGCATTTAGACCGGTCCTGCACGGCGATCAGTGATGTCATTTACCTGTTGCTATAATAAGTATCTCAGACAAAACTTTTAAAGACTTTTTTAAAGATTTAAGAGCAAGAGCTTCAGAACTTGTAAACATGACCCAGAGGGCCCGCAATGCTCTGTGGGCGTGCCGATAGCGCAATACATTTGTGTGCATGTACGAACATCCATCTGACTGTTGCTGCCCTCTTTCCTCAGAGCAATAAATGTCCTCTACTAAAATCCCTCAACGGCTGAACATCTGTGCTGTGAAGCGCTAAGGTGGTCAGTCGCTGATTGATGGCCTCTTTCAAAAACATTCCTCATAGCCTCCAGACAAAACGAGTTACAGAAAGGTTAAAAACAAATTAAAAACCAGCATGTTTAAAGTACCACAGGTTAACTGACTAATGATTCATCACATTCCATCTGTGATTTACTGATCTGTGCAGTGACACGCAAGCTTGCCATCCGAACGGATGCTGCTTTAATGTGTTAAGGTATTGCATCTCTGTGACTGTGGAATGACAATAAAACAAGCATTTAAAGTGTCATTACCGAATCAAAGGAAAGAGTTACCGCTTGATTGTCAAGGACTGCTGTGATATCAAAGGTTGTTACAAGCAAACGGCAGTAAATGAAATCGAACGTATTTCACGACGTGCTCATAATAGCAAAAGGTTAGCGATCTTTTTCCGCCATAAAAATAATGCCACACTCTTGTCGCAATATTCATGCAGAGTTCAAAGCAAAGCTATAATGAACTCTTTCCTTATTTCTTTTCAGCCAAAGGGGTTATCATTTTTTTATGTATTTAATTTTTCCCTAAGGCCTCTTTAGAATATTAGTGAAGTTTTTTCGGTTCGGTAATAATTCAAACCATTTTCTGCCCCCTTCCTGACCCTCAGGAGTTAACAAATGACATACAGCGCTTTGCCTTTGGGTGTCTGTTTAAAATAGTGTTTAAAATAGTGGACCGACCACCACAACACCATAACGCTCTCGCAGCCAATCAGCAAACGCTATGTGTTGCATGCAGACCAATGAAGGGAGGGGTGTGTAGTGTGGATGTCAATTTCAAATATCAACAGCTTTTTTAGAAACCGCTTACTGCACCTCTAAGTAAAAATCACGGCGGTTGATGTTGATTGGCTCCTGGGGAAAAACAGAATTACACACAAGCACCTACCCACACAGGTCCTGCCATCTGGAGCCAGCTGTAGACCTGGAGACGGGCACTGGCAGCGAACTTCACCTTTCATTACCTCACAGCCGTACTGGCAGTTTGCCATGCCGCATGTCCGGGCATCTGTAGGAAAGACAAGGGTACAGTATTTACTGTAGCACTTACAGTATGATACAACAACGGCTTGCCAAACACCATAACACTGCAGAAGATACAACAAAAAATACACACAAAAAAAAAACAATCACATACAGATTTCCAATATATAAGCAACTAAATACATGAATGTATTAATCAGATACATCAATTTGATCAATCAAATTGATAAATCAAAAGACAATGTTTAAGTCAGACATGCGGGCCAGAGCCTGAACTTCTGTCAGATAAACCCTCATTCTCCCAAAACTGCACACTCATCTGTGATCCAAACCCTAAAGATCTCTGTGCTTCAAAGAGCTCACGGGCTCCACAGGGTGATTAACTGTGATTCAGTGATGTTTGCTGATGTGTGATCAGTGGGGAGGTGAGAAAATATTTATCAGAGCGAGGAATCTTAAACCCTGTGGAACAGCAGTTAGTGCGGGGCAAGCACAGACACGGCCCGCCTGGCGTAGTCAGAATAGCTCAGGGCAGCAATAAGACTTTACTGGCAGGGTGGAGGGTGGAAGTACACTGCTCTCTCATCATTGTGAGTCATTCTTCAGCTTTCTGTCGGGCTGAGTGATGCACTCGGCACTGAAGAAGATTTGAGCAGGACAGAGGGGACTATACACACACTCTGCATACTCACCAGAAAAGCGATATTAGTGAGGACCAAATATCAATCAAATACCTAATTCCTAAACCTAATTATTTACAGAAACCTGTTGTCATTATCGGATTGTATTTGACTTTAAATAAATTTGGTCAATCAAGCCTTTTAAAAAAGCGAGGAGCACTTCAAATGCTCTCACTATATTTGTGAGCACATATTCATGAAAGCCAAATTTGCAAACAACAGCAAAGCAAAACACAAAGCACAACCAAAAGCGAATAACAAATGTGATCAGAAAACAAACAAACCGAACTGCACACATTGCAGACGCACATGTCCATTCAGACAGAGCATTGAGAGCTACTGAAGAAAGCAGCAACACACACAGATGTCCATTCAGACAGAGCATTGAGAGCTACTGAAGAAAGCAGCAACACACACAGTCATAAATCCTCTGTTGACTCACTTCCACAGCTCCCATCAGGCAGCAGCATGTATCCATTGAGGCAGTAACACTTGTAGCTGCCGTAGGTGTTCATGCACCTGTGTTTGCACGGCCGGGGCTTCAGGCCACACTCATTCAGATCTGCAAACAGAAGAACAACAGCGAGGTTAGAAGTTCCTCCTGTGAGAGGAGCAGGAACCGGGCGTAAACCAGAGGTCACGTCTCAAAGTTCATTCTTCTCCAACTTCTCCTCAGAAAGAGGAGAAACCGCCGACCAGAGTGTCTGGACAAGCCCACCTCTGAACAGAATGAACAGAATGCTCTTCAGCTTCCAGCACTGAAACCGGTTTCCTCTCAAAACGGGCTTTGATTAAGACATCAATAAGTAACGTCTATCATATCCTTCTCCCAAAGTCAACTATTAAACTTTTTCTAGACTCTGAAAGTATTGAAAAAAATCCTATAATTTCTTTTACCTGTTTCTACACTTGAACACAAACATCACTGTTATACGAGAGAACTTTATTACATGGCTTGAACAACAACAGTTCCTGTAACATCTGATTGACAGGAAACTGGGTTCCACCCCAAGATGGGCAATTTAATAACAGAGCAACAGTAACAAAACATTCAGTCAATAGCTAATATCACATGAAAAACTTACTTGCAAATCTACTTATTTTTACATTATTAATTAGGATACTGTATTTACAGTTTTGTTTTAATTGTTACTTTAATATATTATTGTTAAATTCATATATTATTGATAGTTTATATAAATAAAGAGGAATTATACTTTTATCAATTTATCTGTGTTTAGACATTTCATGACAGATGTAATTGTTTGTCAATTTCTTAAATGATAAAACTCCACAAAAGGATTTTTCCAGGGCAAAGGGAAATTTTTCCAGCGCAAAGGGAAATTTTTCCAGCGCAAAGGGAAATTTTTCCAAGGAGAAAGGGAGTCTTAATTTGTAACTAAAATTCTGTTAAAGGCACCACAACTTGCACAGGTTCAACAATACAAACCGTGTCTAAGACTCGTGAGTGAGCTGGGCATCATATCTCTACAGTAAAGTACACGCAGCATGATGCCCACAGGCTCGTTTGCACCAGACTGAAAATAGATCTTCCAGGCCTGCACGAGGATCTTCGGCATGGCCCAGCGCTGAGAGAATGGCGCCATCTTTGGCGGTCAGTTATGTGCGGTATGCCTCTAGAAACCCCCACGCTGGCTATATTTGACAGGTGTCTCAGATTTAAACAGATGAATGACACAGTCACAGCTCTGTATTAATGGTAATCGGCACGGCTGGGAGGTCACCTGACTCTCATAATTAGCAGAGGACGACTACAATCAATTCCTGGAGTCAAAACATATTGCACATTAGCGAGAGGTGGCTTCTGTATTCCAATCAAGGGCAAAATAAATTTCTCTGTTTCCACGTGAAAAATAATATTAACTGGTAAACGTTTCCTGCGCTATGAATGGATCAATACCTGCCATACAGCGCAAGAATGTTTTTTAACCAAGCAGCTTCAAGCTAATTAAAAACTGTAATTACGTACTCAGAGGGAATTTAAATTCCAGAAATTCCATGATGATTGTGAACTTAGTTGACTGGCAGTGGAGAATTTAAAAAAATTGAAACAGAATAACATAAAAGAAAATCATAAATTGGGTTCATAAATGTTCATCAATTGTATTCGCTTCATTGCAATACGCTGTAACTGCCTTCTGAAGCCATACAGCAGCTTAGTGTGAGGAATACAGCAACATTCCAGCTGGTATTCACTGCATATCTTCCACTCGGCTGTAATGTCACAGCTGACWTGATTTGTTTTGATGCACCACATTTGATCATATAGTTTTTTTGTGCTCCACAGAAGACAAGACGTTTGAGTGGAGGTGAGTAAATCATGACACATTTAAAGTAATAATATTGTAGTTCTCAAACGTTTAACCTGAGCTGCCCCACAAACAGAAGAGAAATCATCGATATGCGTTTCTCCTCTCGTTTACAGTATATTTCTCGGCCACCATTTGCAGCTCCTCTGACATCTCAGTGCTGTCGGCACGAACTCTCCCAACAGCTTGTGGACAAACTGCTCTCATAAAAATGTTCCGAAAAACACAGACGTTATTTGGCATTAACTCCAGTTACTATCAAGGGAGGTGAAGAGAGACTTTTCCGCCTATCGCCGAAGACTCGTTGGCCCGTTTGTTTGCTAAAATAAAGCTAAAAACAGCAGAATAAAATGAATTATTGAAGTTCCCAAAATAACCATATCTGACAGGAGATGGCAAACTGTGAGCCCTGGCACACGGTCAAAACTAATAATAACAAATAAAGAAAGTAAAATTGTTCAGTCTGGTGGAAACAACAGAGGGGAGGAGAAAGTTTGCTGGGCCAGCTGGATAAATCGTGATGAGAAATACCTTGAGTGCCCTCAAAAGTGGACAATAACAACAACAAAACAACAACGAATACATGGCAGACATTACTTCAGGTGACAGGATACTTGTTTGGAAACTTCAGAAGGGTCTGAGATAGAAGAGAGATGAGGAGAACACAAAGAAAGTAAAGCGGAACAGCAGAAATCAGCAGCCTGGCAGCACTTGAGTGCTCACAGATGAAAGATGTTCTGGTTCAGAAGTTCAGGGGAACTGACAGACAAGACACACGCGTGTGTGTGTGTGTGGTACAGCGTGAACCAGCGTGGCCTCTTAAAACGGCTTTGTGTGTGTGTTTCTGCCAGGGCATGCTTGGCTTTCTCCATGTCATTCCGGCCATGCCTGAGCTTCAGGATCTGTTGGAAGTACAGAGGGAACAGGAATGCGCTCTGTCTCGCTCGGCTAAGCGGGCCGCACCATGCACGTGGCCTGCAGGGGTGGCAGCTGGGGCGGACGCAGGCGTCGTACGGTAAGCGGTTTTATGTGAAAATTTGGAGAGGATTAGCTCACCCTCTGTAGGCACCCCCATCGGCTGATGGTCCATTGGAACAAAAACAGGAGGGTGGGCGTGCCATACTGGGGGATTAACAAAGCCCTGCTCTTCTTTCACATTGAGGAGAACAAAGAGAACAGCACATACAAGTACAAAACATTTATAAAACAAACAGTTGTGCATCCCTGGAGTGGAGAATGAGAACATAATACAGCAAAGATGATTATATGTACATTAAAATATGAAACGGCATTGCCAAAACAATTTAATTAAACTAAAGTTTAAATAATTAAACTTAATGATGTTTGTAGTGGGAAATAAACTAAAATAAACTAGTCCTTTTTTGTCATTAAATATTTGTGTTTTTCCAAAAATATCACATAGGAAAACAAAATAGGTTGTTAGCTTGGACCCTAAAAATATAAACAGGGTAATTTTTTAATTTGTATTAAATGTTAAAGAAACATCATTACATTCCTTCAAAAGATGACAGGTTGTTTCTTGTACTGTGTTTCGGTGAAAATAAAAGACAAAAACTTGGCAGGCTTCAGTTTTCAGCTGCATAATTACATGGTGACGCACCGTGCCTGAAAAATCCTGCCTCATTTTCATCTGGATCAGCTAACATTATTATTAGCAGTACAAAAAGACCAAACCTAAAAATAGGGCAGAGTTCCTGAAGCGTTAGCTATTTAAAGTGTTAATAGTCTAGTGCTGTATAACCTTCCTGCTTTTAAAAATGCCTACAGTGACCAACAAATGTCTGATACTGACGTTGGAAAAAGATCAGACATGATCATGTCAGTGTATTTTACAACAACACACCTTTATGTTGAAATTACAATTATTAACATTAATCAGACACTTTTTTTAAAGCCAATTACAGTGCTTTTAATGTATACTTTTTAATCAGAATGTGTGTTCCCTGGGGTTCGAACCCACAACCTTTGCGCTGCTGAAGCAGTGCTCTATCAGCTGAGCTACAGGAACACCCTTCATCTGTGTTTTTCCATCAACACAACACATGAAGCATTATTACGCTCCTGGCTTGATGTAGCTCTACATTCGGATGAGTGATGCAGGCCGTGCAGCTGTCTGTGGGCGTGCTCGGACCAGCATGGAGGGGCTGCATCACAGTTCCAGCGATTGAAAGGACACATCAAAAGTGTATTTTACACATTTGTCGCATTTTATATTGCATTAGTCAAGGATTCTTGCACCCAAAACAGTCAAAAATTGTTTTTTGAAACCATTTTCCACTCTCTCTCTGACATTTATACCGTAACAGGAGCGAGTGATTTTTCAATGATAAACAATTTGTCTATCACCCTATATGCAAAACTGCTGTGAGATACTGTTATGTGGAGTGGAAATTTGGGCCTATAAGATGACACCAAGTTATCACGACATCATTCCTCTGTATTGTCCGCGTTATAGTTGCAGTGTAAACTGTACTATTTTCTTTACCTTACTGTTACTGTTACAGTTATCGTAAATCTTGGCAGTCAAGTTAACATGCTCAATTTAAGAAACAGCCATTCTTTGCCTAGTTGTCTCGTATAGATTAGATGGACTAGGGAGGTTTGTTTACTGTTTGCAATTGTAACAATTGTTCAACACTGTTTACATAGTGGTTGGCACTAAATAAGCCAATCTCAGAACTTTATTAGACGTCTGTTCACCAACAGAGATTGTTCCCCACGTCCAGAACTGACGTACACCGTCAGACCCGTGTACTGGATTTGTGACAGCCACGAGGAACAGCAGGTAAACAGATTCTCATTTATCAAGACCCCCGCAGAAAATTAGCATCTTATTAAACTGATTGGATCCTCCGCGGGCCAAATGCCTCTCAGTGTCATTTCACTCCTAAATGGATTAACACTTAAATGGCTTTATTTGTTCTGGGCGAAGATGCCCATCTGCCTAATATGATCTCCATGACAGTAATGCTACAGCGAGGAGCAACTGCAGGTGCTGACGGAATGGAGCAGATCAAAGGTGACTAATGCTAATCACGGTTTAATTGCAAAACAGCCTGTTTGACAGATTTTCTGCTAGTTAGTGACTGATTTAGTCTCAAAACATGAGTAAAAAACTAGAGTCAATTGATGGTGTTTACATAAATTCAGTTCAACTCGAAGCAGTATTAAAGACGTTAAGACATCCATTGGAAATACTTTGCTATGAGGTGTTGCAAGAACCGAATATTATCTTGAAGTCTGTTTAAAAATCAATCAAAATAATCAGTAACTATAAAAAAGGAACATAAGTGAAGGGCATCTTGGGTTGTCTAATTTAATTAGCATGCTGATGGTTCGATAACAAAAACACAGAGAGGCTTTGAGAGACTTCAGCAACCCCTGCTGAAAATTAAAGGCTTAATTATTTCCACTGATGSTTTTAATGTGCTACTCAGGCGTCTGCTCCTTACAGCACCTGTCAAGAGAAGCAAGCCCTTGACATCCCAGAATCACCTGTCATTTCCTCTAAAAACCATCTGATACATTAAATCGCTTCTGCCACAGGAGCCTTCATAAGCTGATAGAAACATCGCCTGTTGCGGAGAGAAATCATTTCCGCTCGGCCCAGCAGACAGGCAGAGCGCTCTCATCAACACGATGTGAAACCATGACGCAAGGCAAACCAAGACACATCATGTTCGGTTACCTGAGGGGGGCGTTTTTCTAACCAGCCCTGTCTTTTAATTACACCTTCTCTTTGCCTTCCAAGGGCAGAGAATCGTCAGTAAGCCTCCTAGCTCTCTCCTCTTAAATGGAAATGCGCTGTTTTAAATCAGGGGTTATCTCAGTCGCCAGCGTTCCTCTGATGAGACGACTTCAGACAGAATCAGCTCCCATGACTCCATTTTAATTTTTGGCGCAGTGTACTTAGGGTCGTAACTGAGATGTTATCTGTTTATAGGAAGTTTTGCTTCTTTAAGCTCAGCAGAACATCTCAGAAACTGCCAATACGTTGCTGATTAGCTGATCAGACCTGAAGGCCGACAACTGCATCAAGAGGACATTAAATGAAGTCACAGCTGAATCAAGCTTTAGAGCTCGTCAGAAGGGTTGACTAAGGTTGTTATTGTTCCCCAAAACATACAAAAGCAGTAAAAAAATAACTTAAAAATAAAAATAAAACCATACATTTACATACATTGCTAAAAATGGCAAAACGTACTGAAACTACAAATGCACACGACAATAAGAACAAAATCCAGTCTTTAAGAAAAATAGTTTCACATTTTTATTCAATGCTGGAAGATTTATTCTGATTAAGTGATGAATCTTTAACAAGCCTGATTATCGGTGTAGTCTATCAAAACGTCACATAACAGAGTAATAACAGAGATATAAATGTACTTAATCTAGTTACACTTCATCACTTACCTTGGTTGCATGTTTTCCCCGTATAACCTGGATGACACTTGCATTTGTTGGCGCCCACACATTCTCCATGCTTGCATCCATGTTGACACACCGCTGTAGGTAAAAAGATCATCGGAATCATTTGAAACTAAATCTCAGCGTCTATGTAACAGACATTACTAAAACACAGAGCATAAAATGGGCTGTCGTGTTTGCACTGAAATATCACGTATTGCTGTTGGCAGCAGGAACAAATGTTTGTACAATTAGACCTTGAGGATATTGTTGCAAGATCCACAGAAAGTGTTATTTTGGAACGCTGGCTGCCTGCATCAATAATTCAGTGTTTGTTTTGGTCATTTTAATGAACTTGGGGCATGCAGAGTGTACGGTCCAACTCACTTCTGCTTTACGAGTCAGTACATCTCACGTTTGGATTGGGAGCCAGCCTAGAGCTGGAGAACATGAGGAACTTCTAAGATCTAAGATCAGGGGGTGGGGGAGATTTGTGGGGGGGTTTATGTGGGGTAACTCAAACTCTGCTATTTTTGAAACGAAGCAGGAAAATAACAAAGACTAAATCCTAATTTTCAAAGTGTTTGTTCAAGTGTGTCCTACAGGTTTTGGTTTTGTATCCTTGGTGCAGAAACAATGTCCTACATAGTATGCCAGATTAAGAGTAGTGTGTCCCAAATCAAATTATGCTGAAAACAGCACACAGAAGAAGCCTGCCAACTGTACTCTTTACACTAAATCTATTACCCACAATCCCTTGCACTGTGTGACTGTTTAACAAATGGCTCTTTCATAACAAGACCTAATTTTACGACACTGAAGTATGATCTACTGTTTTTGTTCATATATAAAAACAGAGTGAATTCAGGTCACCTTGAGGCGGGAAAAAGTGTATTTTTCTTAACTGCAGTACGCAGCAGCTATTAGTAGCATTCAAACAAGGAGTCTCATAACTGTAGACTGAACTTGACTGAGCCAGGCTAAGTTACAGTCAAGCGTAGCTTATGCCCCCCAACCTGCAGTCATCCGTGACCAATTTCCATTAAAAGCTTCATCGAGTCTCCAATTATAAAAGCCCATCAGAGGCGCTAATTTTCCTCTAATTTTCTTCTATGTTGTCATTCACAGAATGAGAGAGGAGCCGGGAGAGCGCAAACTACCTACTATATATATAGCAATCAATAAAACGTTTCCTCTGAACGCTACACACTCTTTCTGTTGTCCATAGAATTGTATGAAAGGAATGACACGGTCAACAATCAAAGGACAATGCGTACAAAACAAAGAGCACAACCATTTAATAACGTGTTTTCTGTTCGGCTCAAAATCAATTGGGCCAAAAATGGACACCAGAATCCTGACTGTTCACAAAAGAAGCACAAATATGTAATTTTAGTATCTGAATGCCATTCATACTGCATAGAGGAGGATAAGCACAAGCCCACGCAGCTAGAAGAGAGAGATAGGAATCAACCTGTCTCATTCCACCGTATTAGACTGTGTAAGCCAATCAAGGAGCTGCGATCACATTGCTTTTAACCTGTGATATTTAATACAGGGGTTAGACAGTGAGCTCAAACCCTGCAGTTTACACAAAAGGAAATACACGGTGCCTAATTTGGTGGTAAACCCGAGCTGGCAGGAGAGACCAAAGGAAAGCACTGGAGTTCTTTGCCTTAAGAGTCTATCCGGGCCGCTACCTTATCTAGCCAGCCAGCCAGTTATCAAATGTGATGAAATCACGGATTAAACCTGGAGCATGATCACAGGCAGTGCTTATATTTTTAAATGCTGGCTGGCGTATGAGGCGCTTAGGAAGGGGTTGTAAAAGGAACCCTATCCCCCGCGGCCCGGGTCGGAGAAATGTTGGAACAAACCACAGGAGAAACAGGCCAAGAGAAGTACCCCTAGATGACCACATCAAACAGTCCCACGGGCTTTAAATAAAGCTTCTCTTACTCACGAGTGCTCATCAGCCCTCTAGACCTTCATTCCCAGCATGGCATAGCTTTCAATCCATGCTCTTTGATGACGCACAAGCAATACGCTGGAAAATGTAATAGGTAAATTCTACATGAATAAGTTACAGATGAGTCTGGCTAAGAATATAACAAAACAGCGTGACTGTGATTCTGCCAGGCAACACATGCTGCTGGACCAAAATCTTGTCAGTGCTGGTACAACATTTCTGAACTTCTCAAATGTTTTACTTGTTACGGTTAGTTAAACCTATTTTGTCAATGGCCAAGTTAATACTCATCATAGTTGTGTTAAATATGAGCCTTTTAGAGTTGTGAAAATGGATTAAGTCCATATAGAGGGAAGCTTGTTTCTTAAACAGCTTATATTTATTATCTGAGGTACATCATATATACAGTATATTAAAGAAAGACAGATGGTATAAGGTATGAAGCAGTCTTACTGGGTAAGTACAGTACAGTATGGTTTTACAGTACGGTACGTGCCCTGGGTGGGGTACTGTGGTTTTTCAGTTCGGTTTTGAATATGGTGACACTCTGACTAAATAAACATGGCAAATTGGGCACAAATCCTTGTGGACCACAAACGTAAGATCCTTCATCATTCAAACGGACGTAGGGAAACAAACAAAACAAGTGAAAATAAACAGGGATATCCAAATATCCCGGAGCGACCAGATATTCAAATGGAAGCCTGAGCAGGTGTGAAGCATTCACAGGATATTCTCAGAGGACGAGTGTGTGTGTGTGTGGGGGGGGGGACTATAAATAAACAGGAACTTGAACTTCTGAGGAGACACGCACAGAATGACGCTCAGCCAAGATGATTGCAAAGGAAATATGAAGTGGCGCTAACCTTGCGGTTGGCACCTTATCCCGAAAACTCTGTGGGTTAAGACGTAGAGGGCTGCAAAACAAACCGCCAGACAAAAACAAAACAAAACAAAACAAAACAGAAAGCTTTGTCTGAGTGACATGAAAACATTATATGAGAGCCATGCGGCTGATGGACAAGCAGATCAAACGCAACACACACACAAACACACAGACACGCATGAAGGTTAGTCTCTCACATTCCACATGGTGACGAGAGCCGTGTTTCAACATCTGTAGTTTCATGATAAATAATTACAATTATGTGAAAGAATGATGCTTACTTAATTCCATTTATATATTATATATAAACTACTTCAGTAAATGGTATATAATTGGTACTTATAAATATTAATACTTCTCTCCGAATTATTTTATATTCGGTCAGCATCTGCCTGATTGTTGGAATCGTGGTTTTTAAGGGTTTCTATGTAAAATTATATTTTCAATTATAAATTAAAATAAAAAATGAAGGTCGAATTTAAATTCTATTTTGCTATAATCTATATAAAATGGTAAAGATTTCTAATATCTGATATTGAGCGTACACATTTTCAATAACATAAAATTTAAAATAATTACTGGCTATCAGTTTTGAACAAAATCTCTGCACCGCTGTGTCAAAAAAACCTTCCGTATCGTTCTTAAAATAATTGGACCTTCTGCCTCTGATGTGAACTTTTATTTAATAGAATGAGCGTAACTATAGGCCCGAGAAAAAGAACCTCATCTCCAGATCTTGTTCAGGATGATCGGAGTGTTATGATCTAATTTCAGCTGTCTGAGGTATAATCTTAATTAACTGTTCTGCCCACAAACCGGGTGGGGGTTGCCCCTTACGCCAGCTTTGGAGAAAGTCAAATATTTCAGCTCCATGTTCTAGTTAACAGGGCAGGACTGCAGTGCCTGGTAAAGCCTTCCGCTGAAAGAATATTAGGAAAGCATTTCAGAGTTTCTCAGGGGACTCTGTGTTCGGGCTGCCTTCATTTTCAATGTGTGCACTCGCCCTGCGCGATCATGGAGCGGCCAGAACAAACAGCAGCAATTTCATCAAAGCTGTGAGATGCAGTGGTCCAGTAATCAGTAATGATGGCACCTTCAGCAGCCCCTGTGCACCTTCTATTCTGTCTACTCTTTACCTGAGTAACAGACCTGCTGTCGGTCACTGAGAGCAGATATAGAATCCACTGATCGGTTCAGTGCCGCTGTGAATATTTATTGACTTCCAATTACCAATTTCTGCCGTCTGTATCGACTGCAGACGTTTCCTCCCGTGCGGGGAGGGTAGGCAACACCACCTACCGAAACATTGTATAAAAACATTGATTGCAGAAAACAAAACCAATATTATAAAACAGGAATTTGAATCATGTGCAAGCCGCTGTTCTTGTATGAGTGACTGTCCATCAGCGACACCAGCAGGCACAGTTTTAGGGGGAGGCGGGGTCTTAAGCATTAATCGGCTGCTGTGATTGGCAGATTGCTCCAATTTTGCCTGTCTATCATGTTCACAGCCTGTCCACAAATTGGACAAAATGGGGCAAACTGATGAATATGTAAATAATTGATTTACTTGCTTCTGGCTAAGCTTGAGCTTTGAAATGAACTTGGAATGACTAAATGATTTGTGAGTGGGCCGATATTGTACGACCACCCGGCTCGGTGAAATTAATTGCCGCACCTTCATGCGTGCGACGCTTATGACACCTGCAGTGTTCACAGAAAACTTGATGACTAATGATCCAAAAACAAGTTATAATGACTGTTAATAATAGCTGGACTAGCATTTATGACACAGAAAAAAGACTCAAAATATGCTTGTTCCTGTTCTACTGTAGCTATTACTTTCTGAAGCCATGTAAACCCATTTAAAACGCAACCTGATCAGAAGCTTTGCTTTCAATGAACATTATTTAAAAATAATCACGTAAAAATATTACAGTATTGGTTTCCTGTTAAAAGCCGCAGGTGAAAGGTAAACGGTTTAATGCCTTTAATCTGGAAGTCATGTAAACATCAAACAGAATATGAATTTATATTGCATTTAAACAAAATAAAATAACCCCAAGCAGACGTCCCGCTGGTATCAACTGTAGTCAGGCTTTTCGCCCTTTATCGATATCAACACCATACTGGGCAAATGCGTAATTTACTGGGACACAGCCAAAGGCAAACCTCCTCCATGTGGAGTTTGAGAGACATTTCTGCACTTGTGCGCACACAATCACACAAAGAAAACACAGCAAAACCGCATCGGTGAGAAAATATGACCAAAAATGAAATGACAGCAATCCAAAAGTGTAAAGCATCAGTGTTGAGTTTCAAGACCCGAAGCCTTTTGAAGCCTGTGGCCGTGCGACCCCAGATAAACTGCAGTTCTGTAGCGAAGACGACAGCTGGTCTATCATGTGCACAAGCCATGCAGAGAATCTCGCATTTGTCAGGCTGCCCGCTACATCATGCCACTAATATTGTCATGCATCACAGAGTATGAATCAGCGCGGGGCAGTTTCCATTCCACCCAGTCAAACACTTGCGCTGAAGCTCGCGCTGCATGGGGCGTTTCTGGCTTTGTGGCAGACATATGGCACCAGATAAATGAAGCGTAAAACGCTATTAACGCGAGCAGCGCAGGCACATCCTCCGATTCCATGATAACGCAATAAAATGTGCTAATCCGTACTTGAAAATCATTAGCTGATTAATGCGCTGTATGATTTTAGAGGTCTCCTCATTTCTAATGTGAAATTAATGCATGCCTCTTTTTAGCAAGCCCACATCAGAGATCTGATACAACCCATGCCTGACTCAACTATGTGCATTATGGGTAATGCTCTGACAGGAAATGACAACACTGAACTAGATTTATACAGTGTCTAAAGAATGTTTATTGTCTATAGAGCGGATCTTCCTGTGCGAAACTCACTGACACAACGCTGGGATGTTGTGGGTGGTTGTCGGGGGGTCGCAATGCAATTGCTAACATGTTCTGACTGGTCGCTTTCTGGCTCATGTTAAACAAGGTCTCCGAAGTTTCTGTGGTATTCTAGAGTTTAAATAAAACTGTGGGATTGTTGCCTGCCAGTCGAGGTCCAGTTGCACAGTGTGTGATGTCATTCAAGTGTGTATGGGCGCAACGCCTAATGAGTTTACGCACCAACGTTTGTACGCAACCGTACCAATTTTAAGCAGCACTCCTGTGAAAATACTTCTCTAGGCTTTGTTCATGCAGTGGTAACCAGTATGCAATTAATTCAATTATAAAGCTTTTAACGGGCTCAAAACTAAGTCCCCAGGAATGCAGTTCTGTTGCTGCAGCCATTCCTTGTACCTTTTAATTATTCCAAATGACTGAACCACATAATATTGGGTGTCATGTAGAATATCTCCAAGGCAAAGTGGATGACACTGAGGTATTTTCTTGCCATTATCCTTGTGTTAGTTGGCGTGAAATGTAGAAGCGATATTTCCCAAGATACAGCCGTGTAACTCAAACTTACCGCTCGCTAACTCTTCTATAACAGCAATACAAGTCACTAGTTCATCTCATGATCAATCAAATGGACCACTGTAACAAATTATTAGCTTTTGAAATTGTATGCCATACTTTGGACTAAGTGTTCTTAGTAATAAAATTTTGAGACGCAGCTTGTTTCAAATGTGATATTTTCTTCAATGATCTGGTGACTTGCGGTGCTAATGCTAAGAGCTGGCTGCAGACGGTTATAGCCCCCGGGTAGTGTAAATGCCCCTTCAGCTTGCCCCACGTAGCCCAGTTCACCCTTTCAAGCAGTAGCTACTCACGCTGGCACTGGCCCCAGGAGACACGCGTCCAACCCCAGCAGCAGTCGATACGGCTGCCGTATCGACACAGCCCATTGGATGAGGCCATCTGCCTGGGCCACCTGTCAGAAGACAGTCTGGTCAGTTTTTTGGGGAATGGTTGCACAACAGACAGTTAAGTAGTAATTACAGTGTCTATACTTCAGCAAAGAACGACTTACCAGCAGAGAGGCAGTTGACCTCTTAGTACCTTTACAAACATTTCAACAGGTTATATACATTAGAAGATTCATTAATGACTTAATTAATGAAGATTTCAATAAGCAGTTTAACTAGTTACAGCCTTACTTGAAAATTCATATTACCTACTGTATATATAATAGCACACTGTAGATCGACCTCTTTCATCTAGAGACCTCAATATCTCAAACTTACACAAAATATGCCATCAGAACTTTTTAACAAGAATCCAAACATTTCTCATTAAAATCCCCCGACTCTGCTTCATACTATATAGTATGAATTTGAACCACACAGGCGAATGACATCAAACCGACATTTCACACATCGAACCTGACATCTCAGATTATAAGTCATTATTATAATTATTATTATCTCATATAAGTCATTATTATAAACTCACACATCAGGGTGACGAGAACGTTTTGAGCCCAGATGTTTTATGTTCTTGTGCAATAACTGATTTTCTTCGTTTTTAACCAAAAAGTGACGTATTGCAGCAAGTTTTCTTCTACATCTGAACCCACCAAAAATCAAATTAATTTAGCAAAGATTCTTTCACATTTGCCAGCCCCAGAAAACTACAGTTGCTGCTGTTTTTTAATGTTGTTGAAAGATCCTGCGCATCAGTCAGCTGTGATGTCTAATCTACAGTCACAAAAACCTCAGTCACGGTCAGAGACAAAGGTGCTGTAGATACGGCCACCATGAGTTCTGATGTTCTGATGTTCTGGTGTTCTGCTGTTCTGGTATTGGATGCACAGAGATTAAGAGTGTAAGACAAACTCGGACCGCACAGTTTTCTGTAGCTTGAGGGAAGCTGTTGGCAATAATCATGTTTTTTCAAGGGGATTTGTTACACGACCCGACAATGAGAGCGAACGCGACAGATTTTTGGAAGACACCATCTCAAGCTATTTAAAAGTCATTTTTCATAAAGTGAATAAGGTGCAGCTACAGGATCAGCCCAACTGCTTTTAAGTAAGAGAATGTCTTGGCAGAACACACGGGGATTACTGTTTTTCATAAGCATCGCTCTGAATGTTTTTTGATAAGCAAGAAGTAAGAGCATAACACCCTTTATGGTCTGTGAAAATAAGCCCAAAGGAAATGAAAGTTCACATGACGTGAGGTAACAGAATCATGAGTAAATATTAAAGGAGACAGCCTAAAATTAAACCTCCACTTCATTTGACTGACTGTGTTAATACAGCAAGAGAAAACACGTCAGATAGCGGGAGAGTGAGATTAGAATGGAGAGTGAGCGAGAAAGAGAGCGAGTGATAGAGAGAGTTAAAGAGTGTGATAGAGTTTAAGTGCGATAGAGTGTCAAACAGAGAGTGAATGAGAAGGTGATAGAGAAAGACAGAGAGAGAGAGAGAGTTTGAATGTGATAGCGAGAGAGAAACAGAGAGAGAGAGACAGACAGAGTGAGTGAGTGAGATAGAGAGAGAGAGACAGAGCTGCGGTGAGACAGACAGAGTGAGTGAGTGAGTAAGTGAGTGAGAGAAAGAGAGAGAGAGAGAGAGAGAGAGAGAGAGAGAAAGAGAGAGAGACAGAGCTGCGGTATTGTGGCAGAAATTGCACTCAACAGTTGTTTCACTGTTACACGCCGCACTCATCTTGTTTTACTAACCATGCGCAATCCAGTTTGACAAGGTGCTCAAACCGATGTGTGCCACAACTATTTAAATCACTGTCATTTCTTCTCTTACTCGCTATGTAAATGAGGCTCTCGAAATTTTAGTGATGTATTCTAAGTGAATTCTCCCTATCTATGTGTGCACGTGTTGTATGTAACCAGTGGAAATGATTGCAGATTTGGCCACATACTGCACCATCCCCTCAAGGTTCGGCCTCTATCCGCACGGCGGTACAAATGTTAATGCAGTCACCAGTGCTGCCAGTCCCTCCAGTAAGAAAGTGTGATGGTAAGCACTAACTGAGAATGACATGCTGAGGGAAAATGTTTGTGTCTGCAGCCCAGCAGAGCGAAAGGCAGAGAGAAGCTCACAACAGCTCCAGAGACACAGCGCGCATGCTAACGCATTCACGTTTGGCTCCGGGCTGTCGCTCCTCTACACCTCATCTGAAACATGCCTTGAAAAACACGCAAGAAAGCAAGAACAAAAAGAAAAGAAACCATCCACACGCAAGGTGCAAGAAATCAGTTCTCCACCCAGTGGAGACAAGAGCAGAGCATAAGGATCGTGTGCCAGCCAGCGATCAGCAAACTCTGGGCTCCATCCAAGGAGACACTAAACTAAGAGAGAGAGAGAGAGAGCATCGCTCACCGAGAAACTGGCAGTGCACTCAGTGCTTATGGGAGGTAATAAGACTGTCAAAACAAATCCCTCATCCACCTGAGCGAGCGTCTTTCCTCACCTTCTTAAAGATGCAGCTATTACCTACTCGCAATTTCCAGATCGGTCTTGGATTAGAGCACTACACAAATGACAAGTATCTCCATAATTTAATTTTGTCATTAAATTAGAGGGGGATGCTATTATTTTCTGCACGACGAAACATTAAAGGAAGAGACGTCATGAAAAATTCATGCGATTGAAGTTTCTAGTTGCCGGCAGTGGCCTGTCGCAATTCATGCGGTCCCACAGCGCGTCTGCGTTTGCAAATGTATATGAAAGATTACATCCGGCAGCGCTGGGGTAAAATGCAGGGGGGCATAATTACAGCCCTTCACATTCTCTGCCACCCCCACAGACTGACACACAATTAGACAGACGTCTTTGAAAACACGCTCGAGAGCTGGGCTGCCTTCATTCACTCAAATCTCAATACATGCATGTATGTACCAGTCAAGCAATGTTCACTTTACTCAGGAATCAAAAGCATCCTTTTCTCCAGCACATGCTTGCAGTAAATGCACAAATGCATGCGTTTTGGGGTGTTTGTGAGTGGTCGACCAATGGGTTTTGCAGTGGCCTCTGTCGATAGATGTTATTTGGAAGGCAGTGCAGTTGATCGGATATGGATTCAGGAATTTATTTCCTAGAACGGCTGCATTATTCTTGTACTGGGACATCATCATAGTTGTCATGATGATAAGCATGAAAAGATACTTTTGTTCAGCAATCCACTTTGGACAGGTTGTCATTACTTGCGATTACAAAGTTGGTGTAAACATCTTTAACTATTTTGCTACTTTGTAACATGTAAACAAAGTAGCACAAAAATGTATCCCCATACAAACATAGCGACAGCCATACCGATGATAATGGCTTTGTTTGAGAGGGTTAAGTCTAATTAAAAGTAACCCAGTCACAGATTTAGTAACCCTGTGGCAATTCAGATGGTGAAATCAGCTGCAAGATATACCAGAAAGATATAAACCATCTTTAGTAACATGTATGTCAAAATATCTGATGTAGAAATCATATATTCCATCCCAGTGAGTCATAAAAACACTTAAGCTGCCCTCACCTCAAAAGAGCTCATAGAGTCACAGGGACATTTAAGTGAACCTGTCTGTAACTAATAACACATCATGTCACCGAATGATGAGTTTGTGGTTTAGCAGGGAGACACAAGCCTCAGGTATGACACAAGCCATTAGACATCAGCTTAACAGCCCCTGCCAAGGGCCTGATAATAATGAATGGACCTGGTAGCCCACGCTCTATATTCTCTATGAATTCAGATCGGGGCAATGAGGCAGGTTCATAAGCAAGGCAAATTGGCAAATAATGGGCCTGGTGACAAGCTTCCTCCATCACTACTGAAATTAACGCACGCCAGCAGGTTAATGTACGTGTTCATTACGTTTGGTAGCTCTTGCTCCTGAAATACCAACACAAGCCCAGAGGAACAGAATCAATATTAGTCCTGTGAGCCGCACACACACTGTGTGATATATGATACAGCACGCAGAGGTGACGATGTACTGCCATATCTTGCTTAACTGAGAATGCTTAAGTGATTTAGAAAAAATACTGACAAACAAATGCTCATTGGTTGTTTGTTAGGTATCTAAAAGAGAGTTGGAAATATCTGAACCAAAAACCTGTTGAAAATGTGTTCATATCTGTGTACGGTGGTTTCAGAAAAACAGCACACCTGTGTTCCTCCCTCTAGCAACTGGCAATGATGAATAAAGAAAACACAGGGAAAATACTGCCGAGTGAAGTTCTATCGCAAGAAATACTTATGCCAGTGACTACATTTCCAGTCCATTTGGAAGGACAGCTATTTGTCATCTTGCTAAAGAAAAAAGGAGCAGGTGATAAAAGGTGTCTTAAAGATGTCTTAAAAATAACTGCTCAAGTTGCATTCCAATAGACATGCACATCTGGGTGGTCTTTGTCTCAGTTAAACACGCTGTGGAATCGGGTATGACAGCACGAGCTCATTTTTCATTTGCATGACCTATAGAAAACAAGGGGACGGTTTTTCTGTTCTGTCTGGTGACTGTAGTGACACAGAAATGACACACTTCAGCTTTAATCCATGCATACTCATGACGTGAGAAAGTGTTTTGTACTTTGTAATTAAGTAATGCATACTAATTAGGCCATTCAAATGATGACGTTTAAGCGTGGCTACTTAATAAATAACGCAATTGTTGCAACCTAAATTCATGCACACGTAATACAGGACGCACTTACGGCAATGCATATTTGTGACGTAATTATAAACTTCGTACTTAATACGCTTCAGTGGAATAATTAGGCATTATATACTTTATATATTATATACTTTATATTATATACGGCGGTGCGCACTTTAATGACGTCATACAGTATTGCTTACATCATAAATGACGACATGAACCGACGCGTCATAACGTTTGACATGACGTTGAATTAGTTCGAACTTGGTTTGAAGTTACACAGACTGAGAGGAGCGTCTACACCCCTCTAATAATGGCCCTGAGGTACACAAGGCACTTCTCGCAAAGCGCATACTTAATTTCGAGCATGAACATTTGATCCCCTTTAATCTCAACGAAGCTTTAAGCAGATTTGAATCTTTGGCACGTTTCTGCTCACCGCATATTTCGCATTTCGTGTCGGGACACGAAAAACCGGGAACGCGTGCGCGGATTGTCCAATAACGAAGATAAATTATTGTTATTGCCTTACACACTTTAGCAAACCCAGCTGCCATTGTGGAAACTTTATCTTTTATATTTTTTAAAGCATACATTTTTAATTAAACTTAGACGCTCAATAACTGCACGTATCTGCATTTGTAAATAAAAAGCAGCTGCAGACCCGCAGCACTGATTGACGACATAGTAACACAACACGAAGTTTAAAAGCGTCCTAAATTTAACACATCACCAAGACCACTGAAACCGATGCGTCTGGGTTTTATACCTGTTACGCATTCAGGTGATTTGTGGAAAGTATAATAATATCATATTACTATATATAATTTAAGAAACTCAACATGCATGTAAAATGTGACGAACTTTCACAAATGCATTTACAGTTGCATTGATGCATTCGTCATCCTTAAGGTCTCACCTGCCATCAAAGTCCGCGCTTACTCCGAACCAGCAGGTCCAGACCAACACCAACTTTATCATCCACATTTCCATGTTTATATGGTTAAGCAGCCTATATCCAAACGCCGCAGCAGGTCTCCACTGTTTGGATGGAAATTATAACGAGATCCGACAACGGTGAAGGCTTCACGGCGTGTCCAGCAGGATACATTCAGCGCTGTGGGTCTCTGAGAGTCAGGCAGCAGCTCTGTCTGTGGTCCGCTCCTCCGGTAGAGTGACCCGTGCAGCAGAGTCCGTGCGCTCTCTCTCCTCTCTCTCTCCACACCCTCGAGCTCTGCGCCCAATAAGGAGAGACTTAAGCGCTGTGCGCACTGTTTTTGTACCTATTGTACATTAAATAAATCTATTAAACATTCTGCACTGCTTATGTACTTGTATACTACAGTTGTATTCATATACCTCTATTAGCGCGCAATAAAATGGATTTCAATAACAGCGAAAAAATTCGTAATTACGAGCTTTTGCACAAAACATGCGCTGGGAAACACTTTACATAAACAGTCAATGTTAATTCACTTAATATCAAGAAGTAACAAAAAGTACCATGTTGTTTTTGGACATGCGCAATGGCAGTACCTTGGAATCATCTTTGGTACCGTCAGTGTAATAAAACAGAATTCTGTTAACAGAATAAGATGTAAACCCTACATAAAACAGCAATCACAGACCATAGCAACTATAGCAACAAAACACACACATTCAACAGTGTGAGTGTGACTGTTTTCAAACCAGCCCAGGTTTACACAGAGTAATATCAACACCTATTTATAATATTATATAATATTTATAATGTTATAATATTTATATAGCCATTTATTCATAAGCACATGCAGTATGTGTAATACAGACACCAAGTGTTTACAGTATGTGTAAAATGGCATTAAGAATATTTTTACAATCAGTAAATACAATAATATCAAGCCACAAACATTTGTTCTGAGTACGCCTGTAATTTTTCAAGTAAAGTGTGACCATAGTTACTTAAATTGTTGTAAGCCAATTGGCCAGTATGTATACAATGTTGAGAAATAACTAGCAAAGACAGTGAGCAGACAGAGGGGCACCTGTGTCACGTAACAGCAGAGGAAGGGTGATGTCTCATTTTTCGTTTCCTCATAACTTCGGTCAGGGGTCCTGTGGCACAGCTATCATTACAACTCAACTCCATTTTCATTGGCTGAACACTTAAACTTAAGTACTCCAGCTATCTCAACATCAGGTCTCATACCTCCATGTTCTACATGTTAACAAACGTGGCAGAGAACATTCCAGAGAAATGACAAGGTAGAACTGTACTCAGAGAGCTGTACTCAGACTGAAGGTAGTTCAGACCACAAACCAAAAGAGCCTCAAAGCAATTTTTTGCATAAATCTGTTTTTTTTGGGTGAGGTAATTCATATGACCTTTTTAAATATTCTGAAAAACATGTCATTTATTAATCACATTACATTTGAGTTGATCATTTATCATCATTGCCTTATTGACACCTTGCCAGCATGTCACCAACACATTCGCTATCCTCCTTTTTTGCTACAAATCAAAAGCAGTTATGACAGATGTCCGTTTGGATTGATGTTATCCAAAAACACATCTGTGTCACCCGTGAGGGAAAATATGCGTTCGGTTGTGTTCAGCTCAAGGTTCCACAACTGGCAGCTTGAACCGCTGTGCTGTTGAGTGGCAGACACACACATCCCCCCACACACACAACATAACAAATGCATCACAATGCAGGTCAGGTAATTTATTCCTCTCTGAATTAAAAGCTGAGGGTAGAGAACTATTTGCATGTGTTTATGTTGAAGAGGGACATTTAAAGATTCAGCGTGTATCAGGAGAACATTCTCAAAGAGCGTATAAATTATTTTGTGATGAAGAAAAATCCAGTGAGCAAGACCAAATTCAAATCCCACCTAGATTTTTTTCTAAACATTAAAGAATAAAGTTTAAGCAAACGTAGTCTTCTACTTTCAGTGTTAAGACTTTAACGTTGTGTTATTTTTATTTTCTATACAGATGTAAAATGTACCTGCGAAATGAAACGGTTCTGTAAAGCGTTACCTGGAAATCTTTTTTAAATAACAGCTTTAATTGTTTTGGATTGTGGTCTGTATCAAAGAGAAGTATGTTGTACAGGTATCTGCAGGAGTATTCTCTGCCTGCAGTTGTCGAGTACGCACTACACCGGCGACGTTTCAAGACGCGTTAGGGAACGACACGGTCACTCTAAATTCATGGAGATTCATCCAGGGCTTGTATGAATGGTGACACTGGAGAAAACTCATTTTCAGCCTCTTCAGGACTGGAGAGACGGCCGCGCTTTCTGATTAGGTTTTGTCACAGATGAATTTAAGACGGATTGCAGCTTGATTTGCTCATGAATTCTTCGGCCAGCCACAGGTGAAATTGCACCTCGCTTCAGCGAAATTTCTAATGAAGCCGACTCTCCTGTCTGAAAGCTAGGAGGAGAAACTAGCTAAACTGAGAGAGAAGCTCCGGTAGAGTCAGAGCTTGTCATCAGAACAGCATTTTTAGCATTTGGATGTTACTAGTTTTCACCTCTTTACCACTTTCCCCCTTAAACATGAAGACTGTTATTATTTGTAAAAATCACACCAAGGGCTGTAGATACAAAAAAGACATGAAATGAATGACATGTTTCTGCAGAAAATGTGAGTGTGTTGTGTTACAGGTAGTCATAAGATCACACAGTGCTGGAATCTATGCTTTTAAAATCTATGCTGTCAAAATGACCTCACAAGGCAAATTATGGGACTCTGTATCTTCTGGCAAAAGCGTATGATGTTAATGAAATTGCTCATAGTAAGATCAAATGTTACGCATAAATTCTGTATAAAAAAACTGTATTTCATTTACAATGTGCCTCCTGTCAATTTAGGCACATTATAGTACACGATGTACAGAACAGCGGTACAATGTGACCTGCCCAAATCACTGCTGTACCGTTTTCAAGGATTCAAAAAGGAGGAGTCAAAATAAATGCAAAAACAAATATTGCCGTACATAACTGGATTTAGTGTGTTCAGTATTTCCTTTACTGTTGTTTTTGCATCGTGTGCATACTGCCAAATCTGGGCACATTTTGGATGCTGTCAATCAGTTCTAAATATAAAAAACTAAAAATCAAACGTCCTTATAGAATTACCAAAGCAATCCGTTTACATCCTGACTCATTTTTCCATTCTATTCTATGTTATTTTTTATGTACACTTGGTCAGGCCCCAGAGCCAATCCTTGGGAAAAGCAGCGTTTCCCACTGAAATGATTCCGGCTCTTTGGAAGGTGTCCTGTCTCCATCCTTTCACACCCCGATAGATTGACTCTGCTGGCAGAATTCAAATGAGCTCCGCTAGCTTCTCTGAGCTTAAAGGTTGCAAGCTTCCACAGCAGATGAGCACATGTCGCCTCTACAGTATCATCACGGCTGTGACCGTCCGCAGCTGTTCTGTGCTGAGCAAACCCGAGGCGTGTTTTACGCATCTTAAAGCAAAGTAAAGCTGAGAGAATCGTTTCAATATCAGAGTGCGCAGCTACAGACCGCAGACGAATCTAGCGCGTTGACATTTGCACAAGATCGCGCGGCCTGATCAAATATTCATAACCGCGGTCGGATTAATCTGTTCATAAATATTAACCCCTTCGATTCTCCAGACCTTTGACACAAGGGAATTGTTATAAATACCGGCTGTTGTTTACTTCTGAAACTTTTCCCCAATATTTCCGAGACAAAGAAGCGCAGGAATGCCATCCAGGTTTTATTGCAATAGAGAGAAGCAGATTACAATGAATAATTTTACATCTGTAATAACAGTTGAAAAGCAGCCTCTTCAGGGATCCTTTTGTTCTGTGCATAATATGCGATAATGCGGCGGCGAGGGTGCGAGGTGTTTTTTACACCATTTAGTAAGTCTAATTTGCAAACAGTGTGTGAAGCCAGGTTTAATTTATTGAGAGGGAATGTGCTGCTTTTTGTGCCCTTTAACAAACCGACCCATGGGCAAGCGCGTCAAGAGGCAGAGCGCTGATCTGTACGGCACCACTGCGACAACAAGCACTAATAGTTTAGATGAAGCACCGTGTAAAATGCTATTTAAAGAACCTAGGATTAAAAAAACAAAGACACCGTTTGCACAATTAGACCGAACTGTGATTCACAGCACTGCATGTGCGAATGTTTGTGAGAGAGACAAAATGATGCATGTACTGCCAAATCAAAGAGAAACAATTCATACGAAAGTTTACACATTAAAACTTCAACAGTCCAAATAGAAAGACTGGCTGTAGCTGCTTCTGTTGCAACGCTAATTTGCAGGCTGCCCCACTAGCATATTGTTCTTAGGAGAGCAGCCCTCAGGGGTCATGGTCATCACCCTTACAGAATACCCATGAGTCTCAGCGGCCCAGCTGCGGTCCAGGTCTACCAATCCCATACAACGCTTCCCTGAGGGAGAAAAATGGATTAGAGATCAGTTTTAAAAACTGATTTTTAAAAAAAACAGATTTATGATTTAATTAAACAATACTGCGATGAGCAGAGCTTTATATTCTACCCAAACACTTTCGTACGTTTGTACTTGTATTAAACATACTTTTAGCCTTTTTTTTATGAGATACGTCGATTATCAGTCAAACAAATACATTTTATCTTTTAAAATACCAATTTAACAAAATGTCACCAGAAACTTCTTCAAAAGTGATATTACTTAAAAAGGTCACTTTAATTATGAAGAAGTATGAAAAAGTACCAAAATCTTAAACCGGCGCTATTTGAAACCACACAGAGAAATGTAAAATAAATGTTATCTTATTGAGTCGTAATTAGCATCTCATCTAAGCTCAAAGTTATCTGGCTATAAGCCTGTGCGGCAGTATCTGGTCTGACTGGCATCAGAGAGGCATTGGTGGCGCTGGTTAACATGTGTTTTGTGAAGAGGCTGAGAGCCTGTCATCTCGCCCGTTAAAAAAGATGGGCCGGGGAAAGAGACGGCAGATGCATGAGATTTATGCGCGAGCGAGACAAGCTGTGTGGAGTGAGAAGTCTGGCGAAGACAGAGGTCATAAAGAGGGCAGATGTGACTGAACAGACATGTCTGATCTTGTTCCATTGTTTGAGTGTTTTTAAGACTGTGAATTGTTATAGATTCACTACTTGTACTAAACCAAATTCCGTGAAAATAAACTGGATTTCACAAAGTGTCCGGTCCAGATAAATGCCTTAATCAATTAAGATAAGAAATTCTAAAAGTTGTGGAAAGCCGGCCAATCAGATTAGAGCTTTCTAGATTAAGAAAGTACTTTTTAGTTTTGTTACTAAGTAGTTGAGAAAGTAACTTGTAAGTTGACCTATTACTTATCATAACTCTAGGATTTTTCTTTTACCTGGTTTATCATTTGCTAAACGAAAATACGATCATTCTGAATTCTGTGCGTCACACAAAGTTTTAGCTGGAACAATAACAATCATTTTGAACAATAACAATGATGACGCTCCAAAAGCACACAAGCCATATGGAACACAGATCTACAAAAGGTCCTTTATAACTTTATTAAAGGTAATTTAAACTCCTACGGCATTTTTGAGACATTAACTCTGTGGCCACCTGCTGAATGACAAAACTTACCGATTAATCGCCGATCCGCAGGTAAACTGACAGCTGTCTGGTCTGCAAACCTGCACAGGATCATGTGCTCCTAAAGAAAGCAAACAGCATATGTTCCAATAAAGAACATGTGCCGGCAGGGCAATAAACACACTTACATAAGCAAACAAACAACAACAAACGTACAGCGCAGGACTCGGCTAGTCTAAACTGCAGAGGAATATCAATAAATGTGACCATTAGTGTTCTGGTGAGGGAACATAACATTTATCAGCTGGTATAACCGCCGACAGAGGAAACGATTCTATATCAATCAATGCACAGGCGACTCTAATTGCGACCGTTGCAGGAAAAAACTGCAGAATAGCTTCTGTTCTTCACAAACGATGACTTGGCGCACCATTGTTTTGCATCAACGGAGTAAAACTTGTGCTGATGGAGGGGATGTAACTGCCAGGCTAGACTGATTCCTGCTCTCAAGTTTAGTCCTTTAGGCTAACAGCTCTGATCAATGCTATTACTCAGTCTGCTGTTTCCAAAACATGCTTTAACACGGCACAGCAATCCTACAGCACGGCTCGTACCAACGGTTTTGCCATCATAACATTCTTGTACTGTTTATTATGTGGACTTAAAACATATTGTGTTACTTCTTTCATTTAAAATTGTTAAAATTAGCAATCAATTTAAATAACAAAAAATGAACTAAAAGTAAAATGAGTCGAAATCCTGTGAACTATGAAATCTATAAGCATCAATGTGTGTGGATTACACTAGATTGTTACATTTAAACAGTTGTTGCCGTGACGTAGGGTGTTTAGATGGTTGTCAGGGCATTGCTATGTGGTTGCTAAGGTGTCATGAGTGGTTGTTAACACATTGCTGTGTAGTTGCTATGCATTGTGGCTACTCAAGTGTTGTATACCGACTCAAATGACGAAAAATTCCTACCCCCAAATATCTACAACATTCCATCCTTAAATATGCCTCTGGTCTCTGCTTCAGTGCAAGTCTTTTTCTGCCTTTGAACACGGTGAGACCGTAAGATCACAAAATCACCGTAATTAAATGTCTACTCGGCCTCGATCTGTGTCCATGGGCCCTTCAGCTGTTCAGCTGAGTGGAGGCCCCTGTGCAGGTGATTCAGCACAGTGCGAGAGGCAGATGCGAATCTGAAAGGACACTGATGAAGGTGAGATATGTCTGATTAACCTCATCCATTACTCTCAATTCTGCTGCCACACCAGTCTTTACCGCTCCATCAGCGCCGAAGATAAGACAAGAAACATGAAATGCGCAGCTCGGATGGGTACCGCATTTCCAGGAATGCCATATTTGAACCGCTGGGCGGGTCTGAGCATGAAAACACTGTGTGACATCACACATGTGCAGGTGACAATGAAACAAAGTAGAACAATTAAGTTGAAGCACTAACCTTATAGCTCAGAGTCTCAGCAAATCTCGTACTGTGAAGAGAGAAACAGAGTGGGGCTTAATGACTCGTGTACACACACACACACACACACAAATAAAACACGACATGACGGATTACAGAAACGTAAAGAAGAGGACAGTTTATTTGGATCTAGGGAAATCATAAGTAATATTATATCTTAGACATCTCAGAGTTAAATGTCCTGGGGCCACTAGCTGAGTAGGTTTATCTGCCGGCGGCCAGTTGAAGTGTTTATACCACTGTGAATTTTAACTATATTGTTATTGCTCAGTTAAACAGTTTCTGACAGACTTTTTCTCAGGAAGTAATGTTAATAATAAAAGAGCAGAAACATTACAAGCTGTTCCGTATGGACCAAAACACGTGATATTTTCATCTCTCATGCAAGTCGTCTATTTATAATATTTCACGAACGCAGATGAGGTCTTCAAACCCGTGCGTGAAGTAGCTCATGTTTGAACTTTCTGTGGACAGGTTGCATCTTTCTCGTCATTCATGTCGATGACAAAAGGCTGGATGGGCTGTTGCCGTGGCAACAACCCGAACACAACCGCACAAAATAATTTCCTGCCACCCTGATGTTCGTGCCCTACAGCAAAATACCACTCTGGAATTAAATGAAAGTTTACACCGAATGCTGAGATCTCTCACAGCGATAGTTCTTGATTGGAGGAGAGTGACGACTGTTCGCGAGCGGCTCTCGCTGTTGAGTAGTTGAGCAATCTCTCCTGTTTTTCTGTGAACTACAAAGTTTTCCTGCCAACATGTAATGTGGGGCTGATGAGACTCAGCTGTGTTATTGTTGTTATAAGACATTATGCTGTGAGAATCATAGAAGAGAAAGACAGAAATAGACGCAATAATGAATGTGTATTATCTTTATCCGGTAACTGGATAATCGTCTCCATTCTCCTCATAAATCATTCATCATCCTCTCAGGCTTTCCATTATTTATGAGGGTGTTTTTTCAACTAGAAGCATTTCTGGGCCTGTGGACTATTAGTAAAGTCTCTTCAAGCACACTTTCACACTAACTAGTTTAACTAGTTTAACTAAGAGTTTACAGCAGTGGGTGTACATGCATCAGGAGAATTTGCTTGAACTGTCATAAACAAACAGTAACTTTTGTAACATGGTGACTGTTCTGTCTCAACCCTCTACAACGTGCTAGGTGACTAAAAACGTTTTTAGTTATACAACGGCTAGAGAATTGTCCGATTTAAGTCGCCTGTGATTGAGTTGGATGCAAAGAATAAGTTTATTAACCATTCCAAACACATTAATTATACGGCATTAATTAATATTAACATAATGAAAACATTTTAACGAAACATCAGATTATTAGTCTAACTATACATGCGATAGAAACTAACATCGTCTTCCTATGATTTATTTTAAAACTAGCATTTTAGTTATGCTAAAGACACAAAGGCTGGAATTGTTTTATCATTTTTGTAACAAGAAAAATAAAATATAATTAATAATAACAGCAACTATAAAATTATTATCGTTGTTGTTATTATTATTATTATCATTATTAATTAATTAATGATGATGCCTTATTAAAAGGTTACCAAGACAGTTTTAATTTATTATAATATACAACGTTAATATATTAAAAAAACATTTTCAAAATTCATATTAAAAAATAAAACTGCCTGCAGCTAAAGAACCGCCCGTATATTAGCTGAAGATCTTAGCATTGGATATCATGGATGATCATTATAGATTTCACTGCTCTGTGTACTGTGAAACTGAGGGACACGAACTGAAAGATGAAACTCAGAATTAAAAGAAACGAGTCAGAAAGATATAAAGAAATCAGTATTCGTTTCTACCTCTTGGGGAAGTTGAACTTGAGTGTGTTTTGAATGAATCCATAGCAGCAGGGACTAACCACGAATCCTGCCCTCGCCTGCAGGCAGCGATCCAGCACCATGTCTGTAGCCACGCCGCACGCATGCAAAGCCACCTGGAGACGACACAAAAACACAACACAGGGCTGGTGATCAGGGCTGGTGATGGAAAGGTTTAAACTCAGTTTTAATCAGTTTAAAACCCTTCCACTCGTTTCCTCTGGTCCCATCACGTTTGCACAAACCTCAAAGTTTTGCTGTAAGGAGCAGCATGTTCTCATTGATCTGCTGGTAGCTTATGCTGGGAGTGAGGGAACCACTGGTGTGATAGCGCATGACAGCACCTGTCTCGCTGCCTGTTAGCAACAGTGGATCAAAGCGCTTGATGCACGGGTAAAGAAAAGCTTTAGATCTCTTAACAGTAATCTGGGAAAGACCAGGTGCTCAGCTTCACCGACCTCTCACCCGGACCAGGGGCTACACGACACTCATCTCCGGCAGGTGACAAACCTGCAAACTGCCAAAATTATTTTTCATTTGTGTGTTTGCAAAGTCAACGAAATCCACAGATTACCACCCTTCAAAATCCCCCAAAAGAACTTTTCTCAGAAATGTGTCCAATTTCCAGAGGATAATCAGTCACTCCACACGCGACTCCGAGTTGCCGGAGGAAGTACGTCTGTGAACTTCGTGTGGGAAAACATTCAGCTGACGTCTTTCGAAAGGAACAGATATAAATTACGAAAGAAACGACATTGGCAAAGCACAGATTTTAATTGAGTGCTTGCCACAGTAATTAGACTGAAATAATTCATTATGTCATTTAAACTGGACCTGAAACAGAGACAATATACCACTGGCAGGTGTTTGCTTATTCAGTGCCACACTTATGTAACCTAATCAGAACGCATTAGCGAAGAGTCTGAGCTGCTTTGAAGTAGACCACTATCTCATACTGGAGCCATCCATTCATGTCTCAGGAGAACAGCAGTTGTCCAAGCCCCACAACATGAAGAAAACCATGAAATTTTACCTTTAAACTTTCAGCTCTGAGGATGTCAGAAGGTCAATTACCAAACGTTCATGACGATGCAACAAAATGACATAACTGCAGGTAAATGCTGTTTTTACAGGTCCATAGGAACATTTCAGAAGTTCTGTGAAAAGACAGTTTTTATTGACAATCTACTGAAGGAATCCAATGGAATTTTAGGAGTTCTGTAACGGAATGATGGAAAACAGTCTTCAGAGTAAATCAACAACAACTTCAGAAACTAAAGCACAAGAATAAAGGCCTGTTTAAAGCAAGGATGAAAGGCCAAGCAAATTACGGGTGAACAAAAAGAGCTAAACAAAAGAGCACTCTGTCAGTTTATAAGCTTTAATGCAAAATACCACACTGAGGTCATGGGTTCGAACCGCAGGGTTACTGTTGAAATGTATACATTGAACGCATTGTCAGTTGTATCGAACCGTCTGCTATTTCTCTAAATGTAACAATGATCTAATGACACTCTAAGCTCTAGTGCTAGAGTTATAGTTTTATGCATTCAGTATGAGTGTACACAGATGAAAACATTCCTGGCATGTGTTAGTGTATAATCAGACCAGAGTCTGTTCTTTACAAAAGCAAAGAGGTAAAACTCACAGCACAGTCATTTCAGATTCCCAGTGTCATAATGAGACAAAGCCGGTGGTCCTTCCCCCAAGAGATCAGATGAACATTGTTTATCACCAGATCAGAGGCCTCTTAACAGACTCACATTTTTTCGTATGCGAACAAATAAACTGGAATCTACAGAGTTGTGCTTGGTCTCTGGTACTGAAAGAATTTAACCAGTGAAATACACTTACGTTTATCTGATTTGACTGTAAACATCACTAAAAAAGCATCCATT
The DNA here is from genome assembly GCA_036877575.1 of Botia almorhae. Lineage (NCBI taxonomy): Eukaryota > Metazoa > Chordata > Actinopteri > Cypriniformes > Botiidae > Botia > Botia almorhae. The sequence goes on from JAZGTJ010003041.1 coordinate 33,943, forward strand.
ACTGAACGGAGGTAAATACTTTAAGCTATTGTCAGTGCGGCAAAAGCATATTTTATATTAGTCTCGTGAACTCTGGCTTCGTTTGTGCTAAAGATGTGTATTTTTCCTCTTTTCAAAAAGGGGAAAAACTGTTTTTGTCTTTATAATGAAGTACTTTGACCGAGCTGCGGATGGCAGAGTCGGGGCTGCGACACTGATGATGAATTCACAAACAAATGCAGCCGCACACTCGCTTCACCCTCATTCAACAGGTACAACAAATTAAATTTGCACAAACAGCCCATGAGCTCTCCTTTCGCATCATTACCCGCGCCCCCACATTTCTGCAGCTGCAGCTTCATTACGAGTGTCTGCTGAAAACAGTAGCTAGTTTTATCACGGCTCTGTATAGAGTCTGTATCTGTCGTCTCAAGGTTCCGTCTGCAGCTTAAACGGGGAACCGCAAACAGAACCTTTTAATCATTTATGCAAATGAAACGCCCGAGTTACATAAGACAATATGACAATAGCTCAGGAACTCCCAACCGAACAGACAGCGTTTAAAATCAACGTCTTAACAGAAATCGTCTACCCTCTTCCTCTCCTGAGAGAACCGTTCTCTAACAAAAGAGCAATCTGACGTAAACGACCAGGAGGCACATAACCACCGTTCCGATCTTTCCCAATCACTCAGGAGTGGGATCATCAACCAGTTACTATAACACACGTTCTGTGTTAATGGATGGACAGAAAAACATCTAAACATATTCCAATGTGAAGGAGAAAACAAATAATGCACAAATGTGACATCACTGAACGACCGTGCTACTTTCTCCCCAAAAAATCTAGAGAAAAAAATACAGGGATGCAGGTGTGAGTTTTAGGAGGACTGTAACAGTTCGACCAAAACACTTTGTGTCAGCAGCAGATAATCTCCCCTCACTGTGGGAAGTTCAATACACGGCTGTAGCTCTATGTGGATGCGGCTGCAGGTTCCAGACAGGCTGAAACATCTCAATACAGACTTTAACAAATGCAAAGCCTGCAGAACCTGCAGTCCATATGACCACATTTATTACAAAGTCAATGGCTTCTTTCACAGAGCAAACACGAGGTAATTCCCAAGAACATTTTTAAATCGGATCACACTGGTATCTTAAATGCTATCAGAGTTAAAATATTTCAGGCCATGAGAGGTCAGACAAATATTGATCTGTCTTATCTTCAGCGAGGTCAATAATACAGACACAATCTTACTGGGTTCTATAAAAGGACTCTGCCGACAAAAGGAACCGTATCAGTTTGGAATCATATAGTTACAATATTTGACCAAATAAAAGTGCAATAAAATGTTATAAATTCACATTTGAAAATAAATATTGTTTTACAGCTCGTCTCATTCAGAGGTTAATGACAGTTTTAATATTTGAGAACGCTAGATAATTTCATCACTTAAAATGAGCTAACTGAGGACCCACTTGCATCAAAATTAGGTTAAGGACAAACATTAGGCTTAAACGCATCGCTAATATTAGATGACAGGCAAACTAAAACAAACGTTAATTACAGAGTGTCAGAAATTGTCTTATTAAAGAGGCTCTGTGTGAAAACTGACACCACACAGTCACGTATGCGTGTAATGCAGAAGTCTACTAACCCCGATGTGAAAGTTTCCTGTGAAGTAATCGAGGTTTGTCTGGATGAAGCCGATGTTCTTCAGCCCGAGCCGAGAGCTTCTTTCTCTGGCCCTGATCAGTGACTCCTCTTTATTCTCAATAAGAATCACCTGACCAGCGACAAAAACACACATTTCACCATACTGTACATAATGTTCCTTACAGCTTACATCATTGGCCCAAAGCTCAATGATCTATCTCAAATTACTCTTCTCCTAAAAGACATTTTATCTTTTAAAAAGATCAGCGGAAAACAACATCGTCACCTAATGACCCACACAAGCCTGTAATGTGTGTTAGTGCTTATAAAGAATTTTAATAAAGAATTCTCATTTTCCTGTCCGCACTGATTGTAGCAGCACGGAAGTGAGGGGAAGACGAAAACTGTGTCCTGGAGCGAGTTTATTTTTCCACTGTCTACAAAAGATGTTACCTGAGAGAAAGACACATGTGTTTCTTCTCTGTCTCGCTTAACTTGAACTCATTACACTTGAACAAATCGCGAAGTCTCACCTGACATTTAGGAAGCAAGTGCGCCAAAACAATCCCAACGTGCCCCTGAGAAAACAAACAGAGATTAAAAAAAGCCAAGGAACTTGAGAAACCGACCTCAAAGAGCTGATCGGATCAAAGTCTGGGCAGAGCAACACAGCCGCCCATCGAAGTATTGACCTGTTGCCTGTAGGCGGTAATATTTGTGAATCCGTAACACAGGGGACTTCTACATATGCAGAGAATAGCAAGCGTGCTCTCTAATATTACATGAGGTGGCAAGGGATGGGAACAGATGCCCACACACACACACACACAGAGTGAGGCCTTTTTAAGTAACCTACCCCACCACTGCAGAAATCCACCACAGTCTGGCCCGGGTGGGCCATCTCTGTCACCATGGCGACCAGGTTGTTGAGTTGCTGTTGTTTGCGTACAGCGCGAGCGTCCGACATCTTGCCTACGGAGACAGGAAGCGCCAACATCTCACTGGTGTGACCAACAGACACAAAAGGGCAAAGAAAATCTTAACCCGTTTCATATTACTGTGTATGTCAAGATAATTACAACACAATTTTTCCATTTTTTAGAAAGGTAATTAGTGTTTGCTTGAGAAATATTCGCCACCACAGTAAAAAGGTTTGGTGGACTGATTAAACACGACAGTTTACACGACATGCAATTATATATCTGTACAAGCTATCTTATATATGTTGTAATGGAAACTTTCAACAGGAAATTTGGTCGTCGTATGACGAGAAATGCTTATTTGGGTTTCATCTGCTGAAGTTCCACAGGATTTGCAACTGTATAGCACCAACACCACTGAAACACTAAAACATGTTTCACATTCATGTTCGCAAACAAAAAAAGAGAAACAGCCACGAAACCAAACTATATTTTTACACCTGTTTTTCAATCCTCGAGACATCTGACACATTAACCGGAGTCAAAATCATCTGGTTCCACACAGCTAAATTCACTGCCAAGGAGAATACATTTGCTGCAAATTTCCTGTTTTGAATCGAGCGCTCACGCTGGGTTGAAGAAACACCATCAATGTCGTATAAATCACAGACGCGTCTGCTGGTTTTATTCTTTGACGAGTGCAGAAACGCCACCTGGAGCCAAACAGGAAGCAAACCGCAAAACAAACGGCGATTTGTACAGATTTGTTTATCGTTTGCGCATGGCACCTGTAATTCATGTCTGCAGCTCTGACAAGTAACAAAAGTGCCAATCAAAGTTAAAGAAGACAAATCCAGAACACATGTAGATATTTTAGCAGAAGACTTTTGTGGCATTTGCATGCAGGAGTCCTATCGCAGTGATGCAGCTCGTGCAACGCAGTAAAGATGCAGCTCATTACCAGAAGCGCATTTCGTGAGCCAGGAGATAAATCCAAAGGAATGTCAGCTGGATCCCAAAATAAGGATCTCTCCTTCATCATGATAATCTGATCGTTTTGTAAATCGTCCATTGAATAGTTTTTTATTTACTTTATTATAAAAATATTTTATTTTACTAAAGGTGCAGTATGTGTCTTTTGGCAAATGGTAAAGTATTTTTCCTACCCCAGCTTTATACAGTACAGTGAAGATAAGACAGAAAAAATGAGGGGGGTTTATATGTGTTGCAGTCCGGATTCAAACCCACATCACCTGTGTGAGCACCTCAGCTCAGAGTCAAGAGTATGTGCACTACCACCACACCATCGCTCAGATCGCTTGGAGTGTTTTTTCAATAAAAAAACACTTTTCCAGAAATCCAAACCTCAATTTCCTGCCTTTTTTGCAGTAATGTGTGAATGTGTGAGAAAGGGAGGAGCTGACATTTACAAAAGATACAAAAGCAGAAGAAAACAAGCCCCTCAAGTGGGAACAGAACAGTGTGTT
>JAZGTJ010003042.1:0-37976 GCA_036877575.1 Botia almorhae
TTTTACAGAATTCTATAAGGTACATTATACAGACTGTAGCTATCTGGCTCAACTTCGCAAAAAGTAAGTAGAAGTGACATACAGGAAGTGTATTTTTTATTTATTTCAATTACAGCAAGTAAAAGTGATAAAGGTGTTCACAACAAAGACTATTTTCATGTATGTGGCTAATACAAGGATTTTTCTTATTATATTTCACTAAAAAGTAGGTGCATTATTCACAGCCTTACAAATCAAATCTTACATTTCATCAGTGATCATCTGTTTTTACACTTCTTGACAGAAGTCCATTAAAATTTTAAGATCCGGACACACCCATAGACTATTTTAATGCTAAGATTGGAAACTAATATACTTTGTTTTCCACCTTGAAGGACAGAGCTACTACATACTTAAGACTGGGAACTGCTGCAATACGCATAGAGAGATTTTAAATTATCTCCATAAATGTGTAGCTGGATTGAAAGAGGTAGAAACTGTGGAGGAGTGTGATGTGGTTCTGGTTTTCTGCCCCATTGTGTCACGGGCTGGAACTGACATTCAAGCAGCACTGAATGAACTTAATGCCTGTTCAGGTAACTTTAAGATCACAGAAAACACAGTTGTTAAGTGGAAGCTACAGTTGTAAGTGGAAGCTATTAACACATTTTGATCCCCTTATAATGTCTTTAAACAGAATCCAAACAAGCTGTTTTCACGGTGCTTCATCACTCATTTAACCCAGAGAAAATTGTACCAGACAGCAGCAGATTAATAAAAAGGAGAAACACACTCACAGTGGACTGTCTCTTCAATGAAGATGTGATGTTACTGAAATGTGAGATGAATCGTCAGGCGCAGGCCAAAATAACTAAGTACTTCAAACAGGTATTCATTGATCTTTTTTTCAATTAAATAAGTTTGGGTAATGGCTAATTATATGAGCATACACAGTATTAATATTGTGAGGGAAGTTGTGGGTACAAAAAAATTCTCATATCACACGTAACCCAAACATGCTTGAGCAGTGTATATTTTTAAAAATCAGCTTCTCTGTAAGCACTCATTTTTATACTGATAAAAAATCAGTATAAATGTCACTGTTGCATGTTTTTGCAACATATGCATCAAGAATGATATAAATATATTGATATAACAATTATCATTATATCTATTATATCATTATTATATAGTGATATTAATAATTATATAATATATATATATATATTACTTACCTTCAAAGATCTGAATGTGGTATAGCAAATTATGATCATATATTTATTGTACAAAAACATACAAAACTTAAAAATAATTTATGTTCTGTTCTTTCTACAGAAGCAACTCTTTACAATTCAGCACTTATTTTCACGGAGATGCATGTGTTTTGCAGCAACCATGCTGTTATTTGGGGCAGGTGCTCTACTTTACAACAGATCAAAATAGTAGGTGAGAAAATCTGAAATCTATATAATCTATTTAATCTATATTGTTGCATATTAAATTGTTCCACAGAGGTGTTGTTTCACTGATGGTGACAAAAATAACCCTCTCTTGTTGAAATACTGGTCATTGGGGCTAGTGTTGATGCACCAACAACATGCAGCATCTGCATAAATGCTTGGCTGCATTAGCTCAAAAAACAGATGCTGCCTTTAAGAAAGAGATAGCTAAACGCAAGCAATAGCCTTAGCCATCACCAAGGGACCCTTGAGAGTGCCAGATACACTCAAGCCTGGGGACTGGCATTCAAGGGAAGCTAGCAGGTAGATGGTTCCAGCCAGCTCTAAGCAGAGGCAAGAACCTTCTATATAAAGGTTCTACTCAGCACACACCTCCATCATCACCTAAACGTAAGGCTTCGCAAGGATAATAAGGATAAGAAGAAATATAATGTGTGAAAGGCGCAACATGATGGATATAGATAATAAAACCGATAACGGCTACAGTCTGAATAGCAATTTACATTTGCAGTATATTGGAAAAAAATATACAACGTGCAATGTGCAGTGCATTAATGCAGTAATGCTGACGTGCAGCAGCTGAGGAGTGATTTTATGTTACAGATGTGTAGTTATGTATTTTTGCCCTGATTCATGGCACGGATGTCCTGGGGAAGAAGTTTTGGCCATCAAAGAGCAAAAGCATTTCCCTGGCTGCAACAAAGAAATAAAATCCGTTGTCACCATTCCTCAGGGGTACTAACTCAAACAAAGAAAAAAAACAATTACTTTAACTTTACTTTACAAAGTATGGAAACGGCTAACGTTACATAAACATGTAAGGTCAGGCGTTATCCTACATTATCTGATTTATCCATCAGTTTCTTGCATTTTTCCACTTTATGAGCAACAACTTTTGGTACATGATAAAAACTCCTTGTGGTTTCTTATTTTAATCAATTTGAAAACCATAAATAAAGCAAAAGTGCATTTTAAGTCTGTGATAGTGCTTTTGATGTAGAAAATCACTCACTACGGGCATTTTGTGCCACAGCAAAACAGTGATGTGACATCATACGAAAACAAGCTATACTCATAGTGTCACAATGTAAGCCAGATGTCACAGAAGCTAAAACAAGTGTAAAAGAGGAAAAAGTTAAGAATAGAAAGGATAGTTATTCTTTTTGTAAGGTGCTGAAAAGTGGAAACTTTGTTGAGTATGACATTTGAAATATAAATTTTTTTAAGTGAACTGGTTGCCTTTTTAATTACAAAATGAGTAACAGTAACAACGAACTAAAATTAAATTCTGGATTATTTTCCACAGATGGCTATGAATACAGAAGACTATGGGATTAGATTTGAAGTGCAGAGAATGCTTCATGAAGAATACAAAGATTTATAAACGAATCAAACTGACTACCTGTAAAAATACTGTATATAGACAGGGTGTTGCTCTTAATCATATATAATAGTAATAATAATAGTAATAGTAACCTGTGACCCTGCCTGTAAAAACCCAACTGAAGTCATTTTTATGTGACAACTGACATACTGCTGCAAACATAAAATTCTATTTGAGAACTTGGCTTGACTTTGGGAACTCAAAGCTTTATTTTCAGACATTTTCAGTCATGCTAAATAAACCATGCTTAAGTTTGTTTATAGGTTGTGGTGAGCCTATTAAAAATATTATTTGCAATTTGGAATGGAGTAGGAATCCATGTTGCAAAGAAACATAAACAGACAGAGACACAGAACTTAACATACTAAATTTAGCTATCAAAACAAAAACCAATACACATTAAAATGTAAAATAATAATAAATATAGCTGCAAACCGCAATTACAGGGTCAAGCCCATCATGTTTAATGTTTCCTGGAAAATTTTAAATAGTGAAATAGTGAAAATTAAAAAATCTTTTTACAGAAAATGACGTGAACCAAGGAATCTGTAAGAAATTACAGACTGACTCTAAACAAATCCCTCTTCAGGATAAACGTTAGGAAATCCCTCAAAAATAGTTTAATTATCATAGAGACATATTGGTACATGCTTCTCAGTCATATGTGCATAATACATGAACTAATATTAATTCAATTTATAGGAAGCAGCAAAGAAACTTTAGGATTCAACTTTGATTAAAAGGATACCAGATAGTAATTCACAATAAGAAGGACATTTGGTTAGACAACAGCATCATCCTAATATATGGCATTTCCACTATAACAATAGCCACTAGAACAGATAGTAATCACTTCTACTGCAATCCTTAATTTACATTTAAAAGTTACACTTGATTTGAATTAAAGGTGGAAAACCAGGTTTGCAGAACAGTATAAAGTATCTATGCTGATATTGTTTTATGTTTATTCTGACTCCGCTGAACCCTGAGTGCTTCATGTGCTTTGTAACTGCAACGCTTCAATAAAGTACATCGTTGAGATCTCATAATTTTTTTTCTTACAAAACGAAGGAAAAGAATTTTGTTTCTAGGACTAACTAGTTCAAAGTTATAATCAAAAACATAAGTGAAACTTTGAACTGTTGGTGGTGCTAGAGGGTTTGAGGTAGAGACTCCAAATTTAATTTGATAACATTTCAGAATGTCCCCTTTAGACACATATCTTTGTGGGCTTGTAGTAATTTAATAACTAGTTGAATTTGTATTAAACCTACAAAAGATATTTAGTCAAGAGCAGCGAGTTATTTTGCTGTTTGATTAATATAAACAGCATAGACTAGAATAGAATGTTAGAATATTAGTATATAATGATAGGAATAATAGAATATTAGGCTGCTGTTATAATCTTTGGTATAACACATTATGCAGCAACACATTCATACAAATTCAGTGTTTATACAAATTAAGATAATGAGTTATTTAACTGTTTGTTTTATTTGACTGCATTCTTTTCAATTTCTAAATACTTGAATTAAGTGATAACAGGAAAGGGTATTATATAGCTGGGGCCTGTACCATGAAGTCGTCTGGCTAGCCAGGTAAGTTTATGTTTATTTTGTGCCAACCACAAAGTACCAAGCAGCTCAGCTTTAATCACCATGGTAGCTTAATGATAATAGCCTGCTAGCCTGTTCTGGGGCAGGGTATGCCCTAGATAAGATATTTCCAACAGAAAGTCTGTTCGAATTTCAGCTGCAATTTGATCAGCTATAAGCATATGTGACACAATTGTTTTGTTCACATTGCTTCTGTAACCCATGGAGACAGAAGCTTCAGTTTATGGGGCAGGTTGTGAAAACCCTACAATAAAAGAGACAAGTGTACGAGTCAGTACCTTAAAATGTTCATATTAAGATGCTTGCCATAATGAATGTTCCTTAGTTTTTATGTACGGTGTCACATCAATGTTAAGGTGTGTTCCCACATTCTGCTCTTTTACTGCCACAGTTTAATTTACATCCACCAGATATGAGCAGGTACACAACCTTTAACCACAGAGTCTGGTGTATGGCTTTTTCTCTGGTTGAATTATTCCCCCTGCTAGACATACAGTAGGTCTACGTGATTTATGAATTCAATGATTTATTTTAATTCAAAGTTGTTTTTACCCAGTTTTACAATGTAAACCTAAAAGACATGAAAAATATCCTTTAAGGTCACACTAAATAAATGCACATTTTTACTGCCCTAATGATAACAGCAGATGGCAGTAAAAAGTCAGGATGCATGTAATTTAACACACAATCAGTGTAAGTAAATAAAATAAGGCATAAAATATTATATGAAGATAAGTAAGATTTAGGAAAATGAATATTATACGTAAGATTTTGTTTCATGTTTTAAGAAGAATTAAAGAAGATGATTTTAATCCTGATCCCTGATTTAACCCTGATCACTCACCTGCCACTTTCTATTACACATTATCAAAACTTATGTATAATTAAGGTCCAATACATCATGCCACGTAAGTTTGTTAAGTCATGCTAGCATCATGTTAAATCTTGTTAGCATTATGTTAAATCGGGTTAGCATTATGCTAAGTCATGCTAAAACATGTTAGCACCATGCTAAACCATACTAGCATTATGCTAAAACATAGCATAATACTAAATCATGCTAGCATTATGATAAATCATAACAACATAATGTTAAGTCATGCTAGCATCATGTTAATTCATGTTAAAACATGCTAATATCATGTTAAAACATGTTAGCATTATTATAAGTCATGTTAGCATCATGTAAAAACATGTTAACATCATTGAAATATTCTGGCCCGAGTTTTGCCACAGCAAGCACCGCTTACATTTTTTTTTAGAAAATCTTCTTTAAATGATATAATTTGCTTGATATGTTTCCATGTCATATATTCCATGTTTCCGTATATGTTCAAGTGACATTTATATATCTGTGAAATCCATAAACATTCAGAATATATGTTTTATAATGTGCTTGGTGTGTTTTCCATGTGTTAGATTTAAGGACTTAAATGCTGCATTTTTATTTTAAATTAATGAAGGGGTGTTGGAAAATGAATGAGATGGTTAACATTGTGGTTTGACATTTTAATAGATGTATCCTGATGAGCGTCCTGATCAATAAGACGTGTGAGTCATCATAGCATTCTTACATATAAAGCAGAACCTCGTGTGGTTTAGAGTTCACTGGGTGCACCCACACATACTAAATATCAGCACGAGTCTGTGAAGCCTTTCGTGATCGGAAAGTGGAAAACAAGCCTTTAATGTCTTAGACAACATACATTTACACAACCCACATTGTCACACAATGAACATGCTCTAACCATCTTCTTGCTGTTTTGGATATAATGGATTATCAAGAACTGCTGAATGTAAGATGCTTCTGTTTACTCCAGTACAGAACTGGACGTAAATGTTTGGTATAATAGTGTTTAGATGAATTGAATGAAATTAAATCTCTTTTTGCTTATCACTTAATTGTACTCTAAATATGTCAGTTATGATACAGTTGTGAAAGAATAAAATCCACAAACACATATAAGAAGTTTGTTTGTTCAATACCAGCGATTAAAAGTATGTCTTAGTAGTCCATGTCACATAAGGTATTTGTAACAAAGACCCCAACCTCATTTTAGCAGTATTATCTCATAATAATGTATTTAAAAATTGCAAGACTATTTGACTATTCAAGCACAAAGGGTATCGCATGCACTTCAACAATACAATGCAACAATTCAGTGCAACAATTCAAGGGACCCTGTACAACCTTTACTTCTGACCACAACTGTGTGCAAGGTATTTCATAAAACATCATGTTATTTCTCTTTAAAAAAAAACTAGCCATATATATAAACAAGGCAGAGATTATTGGGAAAAGGCAATTAAAACTGTTGCATTTGTGCCGTAGTAACAGTGCAATGATGATTTTGTAGTAAATGCTACACATTTTAATTTGGGGGTTGTTAGGAAATCCCAGATCAAATTATAGACAAGACATGGTGATCAATTTACGGTAAAACAAAATGCATTTGGTTAAGCTTTGCTGCCTTTAAATAGACAAACGTCTAATCTCTACACAGGCCAGCATTTTCTGTTCCCTATTTTGCAATTTCTGGCTGTCCAACATGCCATTATAGTGTTTACCATCAAACTATTTTTGGTAAACACATCTCATCAAAATTTAACATAATTTACCATACATTGACTGCAGGGGCGCCGCTAAGGGGGGGAAAGTTAGGACAATTCCAAGGGCCCACGCCCTTTAGTACTTTTAAATGTACTAAATTACATTTACGTTTTAAATTACATTTAAATTAAATTTAAATTACATTTAATACGATTTTTAACAAATGTCTGGTTGGGACAATTTATCGTGTCAAAAATTTTTATTAATTTATATATTTGGGATATATGTACAAAATGTTTTCTATTTAATCATAACTGTTAGCTGTTTAATTAAAAGTTTTTGAAATTTTTATAGATGTTTAATGGTAGGAGACAACTGATAGTGTGACAACCCATGTTAACATAAAATGTTATCTTTTAATTCGGAAATAATGTTGAAAATGTTCCATAGCTTTTCTGTAGCCAAGACATTAGGGTATGATCCTGAATACCTTTACTTGAGTAAGAAGTGTGACAGCTAGCCATGGTCCCCAATCCTCTTATACAAAAATGTAACATGCTAAAGGATGATTAAAGATGATTCAACAAAATATCATCTTTTACAGTAGTAACACAAGTTTAACAGAGAAATACAGCTCTGCGTGACTCATAACTCCAGTGCTGATCCGATACAGTTCAGTATATGAGCACAGTATACCTGGAGAAGGTAATAGACTATAGACCCTTAATTTAGTCAAGCCACCTCAAGTAGTTTCACTTGTCGACCACAAAACATGAAACTGAAACTTACTTTTCAAATCTTTTCAAGAGAATGGAAACAAAATCTATCTAGTCTGTTTAGAGAATATACAGGGGTTGGACAATGAAACTAAAACGCCTGGTTTTAGACCACAATAATTCATTAGTATGATGTAGGGCCTCCTTTTGCGGCCAATACAGCATCAATTCGTCTTGGGAATGACAGATACTGTGCAGAAGCCCTGCACAGTGGCCAGAGGGATTTTGAGCCATTCTTCTTGCAGAATAGTGGCCAGGTCGTGACGCTGGTGGAGGAAAAGGTTTCCTGACTCGCTTCTTCAAAACACCCCAAAGTGGCTCAATAATATTTAGATCTGGTGACTGTGCAGGCCATGGGAGATGTTCAACTTCACTTTCATGTTCATCAAACCACTCTGTCACCAGTCTTGCTGTGTGTATTGGTGCATTATCATCCTGATACACGGCACCACCTTTAGGATACAATGTTTGAACCATTGGGTGCACATGGTCCTCCAGAATGATTCGGTAGTACTTGGCAGTGACGCGCCCATCTAGCACAAGAATTGGGCCTAGGGAATGCCATGATATTGCAGTCCAAACCATCACTGATCCACCCCCATGCTTCACTCTGGGCATGCAACAGTCTGGGTGGTACGCTTCTTTGGGGCTTTTCCACACCGTAACTCTCCCGGATGTGGGAAAGACAGTAAAGGTGGACTCATCAGAGAACAATACATGTTTCACATTGTCCACAGACCAAGATTTTCACTGCTGGCACCTTTGAAACCGATGTTTGGCACTGGCACGAGTGACCAAAGGTTTGGCAATAGCAGCCCGTCCATGTACATTGACCCTGTGGAGCTCCCGACGGACAGTTTTGGTGGAAACAGGACAGTTGTGGTGCACATTTAATTCTGCAGTGAGTTGGGCAGCTGTGGTTTTATGTTTTTTGGATACAATCCGGGTTAGCACCCGGACATCCCTTTCAGACAGCTTCCTCTTGCGTCCACAGTTACTCCTGTTGGATGTGGTTCGCCCTCTTGGTGGTATGCTGACATTACCCTGGATACCATGGCTCTTGATACATTACAAAGACTTGCTGTCTTAGTCACATATGCGCCAGTGAGATGTGCACCAACAATTTGTCCTCTTTTGAATTCTGATATGTCACCCATAATGTTGTGTGCATTGCAATATTTTAAGCAAAAGTGTGCCTGGACCACCAGGCTGGTCAAATTTAGCCATGAAACCATCAACTCTAAATTGGCCAGTGTTTCAGTTTCATTGTCCAACCCCTGTATATATATATATATATATATATATATATATAATTTTGTTTAGAATAGTTTTATTATATTATTATTATAATGAAGTTTGTTTTTCCATCTTCCTTTAAAGTAAAAAACTCCTGTTCATATGCAAATGTTTTTCACCCACTTACTACTTCCTCTTTTAAGCATCAATATAAGCTGGGCAGAAGACCTCTCGTCCTAAATTGCGGCACTCATCTCATCATCAACATGTCCCTGCACATACATTTCCTGTTGGTAACTGCTGCCGTCTGCTGTTTCGCAACCATCCTGGGTAAGAAACGTTTGCTGCTTATGTGCTCATTATAACAATATTCTATAATCTTAACATTAACACAAAAGTGATTCCACACAGATTGACATTGTCTTGTTTTAGTGTTCTAATTAATTCTGTTGTTTAGATAAATCTCTGTGGTGTTGTCATAATGTATATTTTAAACATTATTATACAAAAATATCAGTTTAAAATAATAGTATAATAAAATAACAGTTTTAAAGGCAGACCAAATGTCATATAATGTACCAGTGCAATGGAGACTAATTAAATGTTGCATAAAAATGGATGAATTTTCAAAATTGGATCAATTTGGTTTTATTATTTTTAAAAACAAAACATATCTTTGGATAAATGGACTCGTATACAGTCTGATGCAATGCCTTTCATTTTAACTATGTAATTCAAAATATGCTTGTCTTTTTTCAGCATTTCCCATGGATGGTTTTGTTACCAGCAAGAAGTGTAACTGTTTAAGCACCACTGCATCCATAATCCCACCTCGGCTGTTCCAAAGGATTGAAATTCTGCCTCCAGGTGCACACTGTCGCAAAACCGAGATTTTGTGAGTTGTGCTGTTTGTTCATTTGTGAGAGTGTTGTTTGTGAGTTGTGCTGTTCACAGACATAGGGAAATGTGCAAGGGGATGCATGTTTCCTTTATATGAGAAACCACACAGATCATTTTATTATTTGCACATTAGCCCACGCAGCTCACACAAGGCACAAATGTCACTTATAGGGCAATGTATGTTTTTCTTTGTTATGTAGGTCATATAAATGTTGCAGCATATATTCATCAGTTTTTGCATTAATGCATCAAATTAATGGCGTGTTCTTAAATCATTAGGATTACCAAAAAGGACAACAAAACTGTTTGTGTTGACCCTGAGGCAAAATGGATCAACAATGTTTTGTCCAGAGTCATGAAAAGGTAAGCCATAATCAATATGTGAGAAAAATCATTTTCTGTTCTTACAGATCTGTGACTGAAGATTTTACCCTTGGTTTTCTAACTTTTTTGTTATTTTGTTTCTTTATTCCATCAGCAAAAGAGCAGTAAGGGAAACTACTGTACCTACTGTGGCATGAGTTAATGCAAACAAGATCAACCACAACAAAGGCATCATCTTCAAACATTGTTTTCCTATAAAATGTCAAACCAAGTGTAATGAAGGTTACTAAGCTTGATGTAGTTAAAAATTGTTTTGAAAATAAAAACGTTACAACCTTCTTCCTTTAAAAATGCATCTTTATTGCCTTTAAAGTGGAAACTCAAGAACAAGACTTTTTATTGAGAATTTATTTTTATAAATTTGCCACATGTAGCATCACAATAAAGATGAGTTTGTTTCCCAAATTACCATATGGTTTACTAGACCAAACAAGATTTACAAAACTTGTTTTGACAGCTTAGGAAGAACAGTATTAAAAGGCTATTGTTAAACCCAGTTATTAGGAACAATGCTCTTTTTGGCTGTTCTAGTCACAATGTGTAATTAAAACGCAAGGCTTTGCATTACCTTACAATCATGTCCTTTTATTTATTATGCATAACTGACTGTAGTCCCCAGTGCTAGGGCCCACATTCAATGAAAAACTACACTCTTATAAAGGTTCCACGAAAGGTTTTTCGAAGCAATGCCTTGGAAGAACGTTTTTGGTTCCCTAAAGAATCAGTCAAAGGTTCATAAAAGAACAATTTCTTTCTTCTCTTTCTTTTTTCAATACACAGACCCTTTAATGAAACAGAATAATTCTTGTGGATGTTAGAGGTTCTTTATTAAAACATACAGCCAAAATTGTTTAGCACCTTTATTTTTACCGGGGTATATCTTTACTTTATGCATTATTTTAACTTTAAAAACACAAACTGGGTTCTGGGTGAGATCTTTTTCCCTTCAATGTATGCTAACTTTTAACAAATTAAAGAAAGTTCACACATTTGTGAACCAAAGTTTTTCATTAGAATTTTATGACTGGTTCACTGCAACTTTAGTAGTCATCATGTCTTTTCTGTGACAAGATGGATAGATGAATRATAGACGAGTGGGTGGATGGATGTTTGAAAATTCTGCTTAATATTGCTTTAGAAATTTATAGGACATCAGTTACAAAATGCTTGATGCCAGTGAAATGTAAGGGTGGTAACTTCATTTTAACCAGGTATCTTAGTAAAAGTTACAGGGGTAGGAGTTATTTAATGTGGTTCTGCATTTTGGGATAATGGCAGTAAGTTAGAAGTTACAGGTATCACATGCATTCAGTACAGTGTCTTACAGTCCTCTGTGTAGCTCTGCCCTTTTGTCTCGTGTAACGATGTCGACATACAAGCTCAACAGAACTTAGGCAAGGCACAGTCTACTACATCATGTAAGGGTATATAGCTTTGTCCAGATAATCACTGTATAAACAAATCCTTGATGTCATTAAGCTTGAATCTTACTTGCTACAAAACCAGGGTTTGTGTTTTGGAAATGAGTACTAATTATAAAGAATAAATGATGGTCCTCTTAGGTTTAACAGTAATTATAAAAGCCTCTTTGCTCCAGGTTTGACCTAAGCTCAGTATTTTCCAAGCATTTAAAGATTGCTTGGCTGGACAAAAATATTTTGGTTTGAATGCACAAACAGTTTTGCAGTTAGGAGAAAAATTCCTATAGTAGTCATTTTCAAACAAACAACATCAATCATATGTCCCTGATATATAAAATGAGGAAAAACAAGTGTTAAAAATTGGTTTAGTAAAATTTAGTGAAAAATTTGTTGGGATTGTTACCCTTACACCACAGAGAATCAAAAAACAGAACTATAAAAAAATTACATACAAAAGTGGAAAATTGCCTCTTTTTGTCACTTTCAGCAAATTGCAGAATACGGCTTAAAACACAAAATGAAACCTGTAGTTATTAATATTGTAATATCACTGAGAGTCCACTGTTGTTTTTTAATTGTTTGTTTCTCTGAACCCCGACTTTAGCTAGGCAGGCAGGACTATCTACTGTCTCAGTACACATCAGTACTGTAATGTGGATGTTGTTGCATGCAGCAACAGAGAACAGCTGCCATACACAGCTTGGTTATAATGAGTAGGGCTGGGATCCTCTTTAATAGTGTCAACTGTGGACTTTACAAAGACAGTTTTTGCATAATACTATTGAACTACTAGGAATTTTCCTTTAAAAATAGAACAAACGTTTTTCTGTCAAATTTTTTGAAATGCAGGAAATGTAAACCTCTTGACCCTACCACAATCTGAAAGAAAAAAGAGAAAAAACTGAAAAAGAGGAAATAAAGTTTTCTCTGAATCAGGGTCTTGCCTTTTTTTAAATGTCAAGGTTTTCACTAAGCAAAGAACTTGGATTCAATTACCATGAAAGAACAATACAATGTACATTGGAAATAAATCTAGCATTGTACTGTATTCTACTGCATTAGCACTTTGCATCACTAATAATTAACTGGGATCTCTACATTTTGATTGCAATTATTTTATTTAACTTAATTAAAACTGTATCATCTACAACATGGGGAAAATGCAATTGATATAAGCTTTGATCATCTAAGTATACATCAATTACTTGTCACACAGACAATACGAAATTATTTTGTCATATCACTGTTAATGTTTAAATGCAATGTATGTTTTTTAAGTTAAAATTTGTGTCCTGTCATAACCTTAGAATGATGCAGCCTGTTGTTTGTGAGCTACATTTATTTTTGGAGACAGTAGTTTTACTGTTTTATCACAACAAGAATTTACTGCCATCTACAGGAAAATACTCAACAGCAGCATATTTGTGAACAAGGAAACCTATTGTAAAGGGAACAGTTTAATGTAATTCAAGGTTTGTACCGCCAACTCTTTTTTTTTACCTCCAGCAGGACAGCGACCCTGATGTTATCTTTGGTCACGACTGAGTTTGCCATGGAAACTTGATTGAACTTGACTGTGTGTTTCTGCACCAGAGCAAGTCTACAAAAAATGGCACAAGATGAGCTCAATATAATTTTACTGAGATGTCTGGACTGACACAACAAATGTGGTGTGGAGAAATCATTTCACATTAAACCTTCTATAACCTGCTCCTGCAGATCTACTTTCCTGAAAGGTTTGGTTTCAAACACACAACACTGAGATTAGCTGGTTCAAGTGAGTTTTATAAGGGCATCAGAACTGCGCACATCTGTGTTAAAAAGAAGGATGGAGATGATTACTTGTCAGTCTTGAAGAACACAGCACAGTCGTCTACATGTTTCCGCTTCTGTTCTGACACAAGTTTGGCACGAGACTTTGGGCAGAAAAATCCATCATATCCACATTCTTTAAATGTTTCCAGAAAAGTGTAGTACTGTTCTGTTTCCAGTTAGAGGAATCAGCATTAGAGTTACCCTTCAATGTCAAATATCAAATAACCACAAATCAGTGTCATAAAAAGAGGTTTAATTAGCATCATTGTTAATGAAAACAATACATTTAAACAGCAAAATGTACTACAAGTTAAAAATGTTCAGTCAGACTTGTTGTTGCTCAAAGCATATCCCTGTAAGGACGGATGTTAATACATTTAAGTCAGGAATCAATAAGCAAGAAACACATTTCACCAAATAACAATGTGTCTTTTTAGTCTGACGGAAAACAATAATTACACAATTAATTACAATAAAAAAAAATACACAAAGGTCTTAACTACTGTACACATCTAACCTCAGACTGACAACAGCCTGCAGTTTAAAACATGCTCTTTTGAAACCCTGAGTTACCTGGGAGTCACCATGTTGCCGAGTTCTGCCAGCAGGCTGCGCAGTTTGTTGAAGGACAGGTTTAGACAGACGAGATCAGGGAGTTTTGCTTTTTCAGGAGGAAACCGGCTAAGATTGTTAGCCGGATTGTTTCAGTTAATTTTGAGGTAAAGGTGGCATTTTAGAGTAAATAGTAAAGGTCCCTAAAATGATTAAATGTATTAAGTGGACAAAAGACTACGTAAAGACCCGTATAAAGGGGATTTTGACCTGTGGTGTTTTACATATCAACACCAGATGGCAGTAAAAGCTCACTCGCCACTCAATAACCTCCGCTTTAATTCCAGCGATGATTACACTGCTTGCAGTGCAGTACAGAATGACAGAATAACAATTTTTTTGTCTTTATTGGTCATTTTAAAACTACCTTTAACACGTACATGTTAAAGGGATATGTTGATTAAAAGTAAATTTTGTATCAAATATGTAGCTTATTATAGGCATTTAATTACACAAAACATGTGTCTAAGCATTGGCAAAAGGGCTTTAAATAATAATAAATAATAATTTATTTAAAAATTTGATTGTTGTGGTTTCTCCAACAAGGACCCTGTTTTATGCAAAGCCAAAATGTTGAAAAAATGACTGAAACTTCTCTCTGTTCCTGTAAACAGTATGTTGTGGCATTTCAAACATTTGCAGGTGTTTTCTAAACTTTCAATCTATTTCTAGTATAGCTATTTATTGCAATTGTGGGGAAACATTTTCCCCCACATGATTTGCATCCAATTTTCTTACTTCAACAGAATGGATATCTATAAATATCTTCTATAAATATTCTCTAGCTTAAATCTTATGTGTTTTATTAGCCTAGCCTGTACAACAAATCAGATGTATGTCAGAAACTCAGCTCAGTTATTCCTGACTGCAGGTGCCGCTCTATGTATCCTACATCTATGTTGTGGCTCCCTTGAGATTTCTATGACACTGTTATAAAGAACAGGTATGTATGTACCTGTACCAGGTATGTAAGTATATTGACCCAAAGCTAAAACCAAAAATATATATATAATTTCAATGGACATCTAACTGCCATGGGCTGCTTATATCTTAGCTTTTGGATGAATGCTTATGAATGAATTTATTGCAATGATTCATACTGGCAGTGCTCTGGCAGCTAGCTTACAGATCATTCTGTAATACATACAGATCAGATCATCTTCTTCTGGATGATGGGAGACTTATTATTGAGTTCAGATGCCAAGTTCAGAGTTTGTACCATCAGTTTGTACATTTTGGTTTGCTAGTGCACAGTCTGATTCACCATACCAGCCCTGGAGAACCACAAGCTCCTACAGCAGGTATATAAGACACTTGATGTATGTTGCTAGCACATAAAGAAAGTTTATCTAACTTCATGCGGCTGACAATGTGGTTTCCAGGGAAGACTACTCTGGGGAGTACACAGTCTTCCTCATTTTCTGCACCGCACAGCCTTCCCAGGCATCGACTGACTCTGGGGATAAGCCTCTCTCCTGCACAGTCCATGCTCAAGAGAAGTAAGTCACCTGGTGTTTTTCCATTGATGAGACTCAGAGGACACTTAAATGGCTTTCTCTGTTTTGTGTTGAAGATGTTTTGTTGTGCCAAGCTATGCTTAGCAGTGTAAGGCTATTACTCTATTCCAAAAACTAGTAAACTCCCTATAGAGGTAGCATTTAAGGACATCATAGGTGTACTTTCAACATGTAGGCTGTTTCAAAAAGTATACATCATAAGTATGCTGCCTGTTAAGTTACCTAATTTTGGTCAGATTCTAAGACAGTGTGTCAGTGTGTTTGTGTGTGCCATCTATATTTAAGACATTGCATCATATTGAAATCAGCTGTCTCCTTTGTGCATCTTCTGACACACAAAATTGTGAAATTAAATGGCAGCTGTTTATGTAGCCAGCAGACACTGAAGCAGCTCACAAGGTTTTGAAACAGAGTTACTATAGCAACATTATTTACTTTCAATGAACTTGCTTGACAGGTGTTGTCAGATTCATATAGCTCGTTTCAGCCATCGAGACAATTCTACTGAACAACTTGTGAGGACTTGTAACTCTTCCCATTGCCTTTCGGCAAACCAACCACCCTGTACCTGTAGTCTGCTCACTAAATACTAAATTTCAACTCTATAACAACGAGAATGTTTTTATAATAGATCCTGCTACTGCAGAGATTTCTGTTTCTGAGATGGATTATAAAGTAGCCTTTTCTATCAGTAAAACTACAGCAAATTAATATTAAACAATGTTTTATGGCCACCATTATTATTTGCTTTATTCTTTGTTTGATTTTACACAGGTCAAACACATGTGGAAGAGTACTGTGGAATCCTGACCAAAACATGAATTCAGCCTATAAGCTGCAGCTGGAGAAAGTTTATTTAGCAAAGGGCTGGATGGCTATGAGCCCTTCTTTGACCCCCACAGGCACCCTTTATAACGAGGGCCTTCAAAATGGCTGCATTCAACGAAACAAGCACTTTTGACACAGAATCCTACTTCGGGTATGTCTCTGTTATAAAGGTCTGGACCAACTGGTCTGGATCAGTTCAACTCGTCTAACAAGACTTAGTGCTTGGCGTGGTTGCTAGCTGATCGTTACAAATTCTGTTGTGGGTGGAGTGTTCTGAAGGTTGAACTGGGTTTAACAAATGTCAGCAAATGAGTTTAAAGAGGCAATAAGACTAAATAAAAATGATAAATAATCAACAATTAATTAATAAATTTATCATGCAATAATCTGTATTTCTACATAAATTTCCAGCAGGCTGATGTTTGTTGCAACTATTTTGATGATGTTCCCTTTGAGGACAACTGGAAAAATGTGAATTTCACATTTTTGCCCTTTTCTGTCTATATTCTCATTCATTTTTGATGTCATTAGGTTTTGTCAATTACTGTGATGAAAGAATGGTTTGGTGATAAATATTTTTGTGTTCATATTTATTGTGACATAATTAACATGATGCCAATTTATGCTTTTTAAGCAATACAATGTATGGCTGAACTCTATGTGGTTTATGATTAATTAATCTATCATCTTCCAATTTAACCTTATCCAGTGAAAAATTGTTGTATTACAGTAATTGCTTAATACGTGGAGGTAATATTTAATGACAATAATAATAGTACTTTTAGTGGGATAGTAGCGGTAACTATAACAAGGCCTTGACATAGAAGTGACAGATACAGAATAGCAGCAAAATAGAAGTGCATGTTTGTTTTTTATATTTTACTTGTAAGTAGTAAACACATAGCACCACTTTAAATGCTTGGCAGGGGAGAGGCTTAAAAAGAATGCTTTGTCTTTTATGAAACTGGCATTATGTAACACCTCAGGTGAGCTCAGATGAGTTAAAGATAAACCCAGGGACAGGACACGTCGAATATTTCTTGTATCGCAAAGGTAAGCGCAAAGAATATAAAAACGGATAGAAATTCCATGCGTTTTGCTTGTTTTATGTAGTTGACTACGTGTACTTCTTAACTTGCGAAATTCATTTGCTAGCTAGCAGATTACATGTACTATATTAAGACTATATTATGCTGCAGGATCCTCCGTAGTTCAGAAAATTACATTTTGTATATTTTGTAATAATTCAATATTTTAAACAAATAATGTGTCATATCTACTTCTGAGGTGAAAACGTAAACGGTTACTTGTGTTATTATTCAGAATAGTAATTAAATGATTTTTTTGCATAAGCAATAGTATTACTCTTTTGCGTCTGCTAAGATCTATTGATAAGTTGCACTAAAAAGTGTATTCTTGGTTTTCACCACACTATAGTGTGATACAGAAATGGCACACGTGTGGGTAAGTAAAATTCTGGAGTTATATTTTTAGATGAAGTGTATTACTAGTATTCAGGTTTTTAGGGTTTATTTTTGTATTGCAGGATGACCTGGATGGTATGCTAAGAGCTCCTCTTTCGGTAAATAACGTTTTAGCCATATGAACGTTATGGGTATATATACACCATTGTGGGTGTATATAACCTATTCCTATGCCGTGTTTCATTATGATTTCTTTGCTCATTGTTTAGACAGGGGATAGAGGAACGATTAAAGCCAAAGCTGACTTCAATGTTAATGAAGATGTTGCCGCTCTTCGCAAAGCAATTCAGGGCATGGGTACGTAATATTTAGATGTGTAGTGTGCGTAATATGTGTAGCATGTATTGTCCATATAGTATTGCTTTATGGTCTTGTGAGATTCAATTCATGTATTGTATGAAAAATATTGAACCAAGAGTGTGCCTGTAACTCAAAAAAGACTATGGGTGCTCCAGAAGGGGCACAAAATGCCAACAATAATACATAGATTCCTTTTCCTTAAAGAAGCCAAAACTCCATGTCCAGGCACTCAAATAGATTTTTAATTTATAAAGAATATTAACCATTTTTAGGGCTATTAAAAACACCACAGCGTATCAGCTCTAACAAGCCTTTATTAAGATGCCAAACATATTGTAATGATGGGTCAGAAGCACTGGGACTCATTTTCAGCATTTATTAAGAAATAACAGATAGGCAGGGTTGGTGACCAGCAGACAGGTATAGCAGAGACAAGGCAAAACCAAAATGATAAACAATCAAAGTCAAAACACAGTCAGACAATAATACACAGGTGGGAGGCATGTTGGGAGCTGGAGTCAAAATAGGGTTCCCTCTGGTGGTGCGGAGGAGGCGGTGCGGGACCTTCTGTTACACATATTGATCTTAAAAATGAATCGTATGCATTACATTTTCATCAGACTTTGCTGATATTGATCATTTCAATTTCCAGGTACAGATGAGAAGGTTCTTATAGACATACTGACCCACAGAAGCAGCAGTCAAAAACAGGCCATTTCTAGGGCATACCAAGATGCCACAAAAAGGGTAACATCTTGCTTACTGTATACCTACTAATTTGTATGTGTTTGTGTGTGCACAGTGATAGAAATTTACCTAATGTGTTCATCTTGAGCAACTCTTTTCTGTTTACAGATTCTTATTAAAGACCTGCAAGGGGAAACTCATGGTGATTTTGAAAACTTGATTGTTGCTCTCGCAAGCCCACCTGCAGTAAATGATGCTAAATATATAACCAAGGCAACAAAAGTAGGCTGATTTATATTCATTATTTTGCCTTATCAGTATAACCTTGTCATTTCATGTCACTTACCAATATCTGTGCATTCTTCTATTTTCATTAATACATTGATGAATCTCCAGGGTGCTGGAACAGACAACAGCATACTGATAGAAATTTTAGCCTCAAGGACAAATAAACAAATCAGGGATCTGTCTGCAGCTCTTGCTGATGGTGAGCCGGTGACCATAATATATCTTTTTTATATAAAAGAAGGACAAGTAACTAACAAAATACTAAATAACAGTATTTTTCCTGTTGTACAACAGAAACAAAGAAAACACTGGTGCAGACTCTAAAGCATGAAGTTTCAGGAAAATATGGCAAAGCCATTAATATGCTTGCGGAGGTGATTACATACACATGTAGATATAAACTTGTCAATTTACTCTAATGCATGTAACTAATACATTGTAAATTATTTGTTAAAAATATCTAGTTTTTTTATTAACTTTATTACCTAATCTCTCACTGTAAGGCTGCAAGGGATGAGAGCACCAGTGTGAATGCAGAAATGGCAAAAGAGGATGCAAAGGTACTGAGAAGCTTGAGGTTCTTTTTAGCCTTGTATTAACGTTTAATTTACATTCATTTTAACGTATTTGATTTGTTTGCCTGACAATGGCATTTGAGCTAAAGATGTGCTGTTAGGATTGGATCTGTTTGTCCATTTTAGTTTTTAATAGAAAAGAATATAATGATTGTATGCTGTGGAATATCTGCAGTGTGAAACTTGCTTATATGACTGTTGCAGTAAAGCTTCTCAATTAAAACTCACTGATTATTACTTTTTTATATTTTATATTTATTTTATATTTCCAACTGACAAACTAAAGCTTATATAAATAAACAGCTAATTTCATTTTTCAGTGAAGCATCTAATGTGCCCAAACCTTTTGCACATTAATATATTTGTGTAATTATGTTTACTGTTTTGTTCATAGGCTCTCTATAATGCAGGCGAGAAGAGGTTGGGAACTGATGAGTCCAAGTTTATTGAGATCCTGTGTAAAAGAAGCTTTCCTCAACTGAGACAAAGTACCAACGTAGTATTCATTAAAACATGTCACATGAGAATGTACAAAATTGCAGGTGTGTTTAAAATAAAATGTTTAATGTCCCATTGCAGCAATAGTGGAATATAAAAACATCAGTGGCAAGACTTTGCAGAAGAGCATTGAGAAGGAAATGTCTGGAGATTTGGAGGAACTTCTGGTTTCCATTGGTAAACTGGCAAAATTGGCATTTTTTTGCAACAATTTCTTGTTATTTGGAATTTTTGCAGCTTTAAATTTAATTTAAAATAAATACTTTGATATACTTTATTTTAATCAAGTACACTTTTTCTTCATAGTGAAGTGTGTTATGAATACTCCAGCATACTTTGCTGAAAAACTCTGTAAAAGCATGAAGGTACATGTACAAGCACATTATTCACTTTAATCCTGTTTATAAGGCACTAACATGTTCAAAAATATATAACTCTGTTTTATATCTTTAAATATACAGGGTATCGGCACAGATGAAACTTCTCTGATCAGACTAATGGTCAGCCGTGCAGAAATTGACATGATGGACATCAAAACTGAATACAAAAAGCTTTATCAACGTTCACTCTGTAAGGACATTAGTGTAAGTATTCTCCATTGATATACACCCAAATAGCTCTGCAGAGTTCTCATATGGGTTTATTGCAGGTTTTAGACCATCTTCCATTCTTGGAATTAAGCTTGAGCACAGTAATTTCCTGATATTCGGGTTTACTAGTTTAATCGAAGGTGTTTGTTTGGGGCTGGAACCAGGGCTGAAAGGTGTGAATTATTTTAAGCAGCCAAGAAAAATATGCAGTTAGGGGCCCATAATTCCAGCTACAGCCCTATCTACAGTCACAAATATTGTATTGTCACTAGAAACTGTATAACCACATAAACAAACAAGTGATTTATGTCCCCTTGACATAGTCTGTTCCCCATGCCTGACAATGAAAAAAAGGCTAATTTCTCATCCTTGTCATTGTTGTCCTTATTCCCTCATCCTGAAAATAATGTTTGCATCTGTGATGTAACATTCCATGCACATGAAACTCGTCTATTGGTGGTGATGATAGATGACTTGCTTAAGAGTTTGACTTTATGTTCTGCTATCCTGTTATGGAACATTCTCTACTGATTGTGTCTGTGACTTTGCTCTGCTTAATTTCAGTCAGATGTAGGTGGACACGTCTGTGACTGCCTGACGATGATTTGTGGAGGAGAATAGCACAGAAAAACAATTGACTACTTATACCCTGTATATTTCTGTCACATCAGACCTATGATGTAGTCATGTACTCTGGTAAAAATGCAAACTAAAGATGATTTAAGTAATTTTTTTATATAATGGTTTCATTAAGTAATAGCATTTTGGGATCAGCTTTTTGGGGAACTGTATAAAATATTGTTTATGTCCAGGTTACTATGGGAAATGGTAAAGCCATGAAGGCATGTATAAAGAATAAAATTTGCATTGATTTGTGATTCATAGTTAAAGCATACCTTTAGTGTTTATATGAATCATAGCTGCTAAGGATTTGTGGTGCTAAACAGCAGGTGGAAATCATCTGACATTTATTCTCGCATAATAGAGGAAATGACTACATTAGCAAGATGATTCGAAATATTTAATCATTGTCATTTTACAACTATCATATGATACGATGTGTATAATTTACATATGACTGTTTAACCAAGACAAATGATTACAGCATTACAAATAAACTGTAGCGTTATTGTCTCTGGGACTATGGGATCAGGAGGCTCCTTGCTCGTGATGGAGCAGTGTTTGACCACAAGAGGGCACTACTTTTACACAAACTGAGTAACAAAGGTACCCGAGGACCGTTGGCGGTTTTGTGTTGAAACAACTGCCTGACTCGTTGTCATCACGTGACTGCCTAAATTTTACATAATCTCTACAGACTATGTACAGAATCAGTGTCGCAATTAAACGTACGTTTAATTGTGTAAAAGATTGACATTTATAGATAAAATATACATGATTAGAGTATTATAACCTCACACTTAACCAGTATCTGATTACTACTAAAAAAAATTATTATGACTATTATTTAAAAATCTGACATCGATGTCACGTGTTTTTTGGGTATGTGTAGATAAATAATCAGTTGTTTATATTTGAAATCATATGATTAAATGAGAATTTCATCTTTAACTACATATATGTTTATTAGACTGAAAAATACATACAGAGGTAACCTACATACAGTATTGTTTAGATGTTGCATTTTAATTTAATATTTCGTGCTATGTTCGCACAGAACATAGTTTCAACAACTATTTGCTGTGTAAAAATATTCTCTATTGACAAACTCCCAAACTATTCATTCACATAAATCGCGGAGTACACATTGATTAGGATTTTTATCAACAAACTGACTAATAGAAACAGTCATCTGTGCCATCCCACCAGAGAACGGCGTCCACGCAACGCGTCTTGTTCACGCCAATCATGACAATGGGAAGGGAATCGGACAAAATCAACGTTAGGTTGTCAGACAGGCGGATTGGGTAATAACAAACATCCCACTGAATCTACGGCGAGTCACGAGAGTTCGAACTTTATTAGCGTGACCGGGGAGTTCCAGAGCGCGAGGAAGAGCTCTGCGATTTTAAACTCAACAAATAACCGTCGTTTAGAAACGTTCGTCCGCTTAAGGTGCTTCAGGCTTATTTTTATAGTAATGTTTTATTATGATAAACGGTGCCCTCTTCGATCAGATAGAGGAAGTCAGCAAGCTAACTGGTTAGCTAAACTATCCTAAGGGGAAGTGGCAGCAGCAGTCATCGTTTCAAGAGTTTAGCTATCAGGCTCAACCGCTAGCGTAGGCTACGCCTAACACACCCACTTTTGCCTGTTTGCTGTTTATACTGGTTTCGAATTACCTGGATTTCAACCAGCGTCAGCTTTCTGCTGAATACAAAAGCATGGTTTGGTCATATAGAGCATTTCGCTCTTGTTAGCCAGCTAGCGAGACAAATGGTTTATACAGCAGCTCGCTAGCCAGTTGAAACTGGAGTTGGCCTGACAATACAGCGGCGTGGACTGTATGAGTCGTGCTATTGTCGGTCATTAACGACAACACGCCTGACGGTTTACTTCTATGCACTTGCTTCCCTGGGCTTTGGGGGAACATAGAACGAGCTCAGCTACGCCTTTCTGCGTCCCTCCGGCACTGAAGTGCCAGGCGCGCCTTAGGAGAAGCTATCTCAGCATGCTGGACAAAAGAGTGGTGATGAGCAGATCGGGGTTTTAGTCGTCTTCGGCTATTCGGATCGGTCGTGACTTTCCCGTCGGGGAACGGCAGAAGCACAGAGGCAAGAATGAAGAAGTTTGCGCGTATGCCAAAGTCGGAGAGCGGAAGTCTCGGGGGTGGATCTGGTACTGGAAGCAGTAACTATATTGGAAAGGTGTTTGCTGTCGGTCGATACCAAGTCACGGTGGAAGAGCTGATCGCTGAAGGTAATTGATGAATCAAATTTGTTTAGGCCAGTGCAAATGGTTATAAATGAAACGGCAAGCAAAACTTGCTTACAAGGCCCCCAATCAATCAAACATCTGTCTGTTTTATAAAGACCATAAGCTGCTTTTATGTAAATGGATAACATTTGGCTGTTTACTGCAGGTGGCATCTCGTCGTCAATGCTTTTAATATGGGTCTTCAGATCAAATAGTAATGTATTTCCTAGCCACTAGTTGGTTCATTATAATACAACAAAACACGACTCTAAATAGTTTGTTTATAAATAGTCCAATACATATTTATTTTTAGAGTTTGTCACTGTAAATGATCACGTGGCATTTGTTCATAAGTTAATATCTAGGGGGTCTGGGATGACTAATCATGGCCTGTGGTTATAACACTGTGACCTCATGTTTGACCCTGCAATTGGAAGACAAAGTATTTTTTCTCATTCACTAAACATCCACCTGTTTAGCTGCCATTTATTTAACCCAACTTTTGCTGTGACATCAAAAGCTCACACGGTGTTTAAACTAATAAAATATGATTTATCACAAAGTACATACGTGTGCTGTGAATACCCATCTTTCTCAGTTCAGACCACATGATATTTCTATTGTAAGATTTTCTTACTTAAGATTGTCTGATGTTATGATTAGGTTAGTTATAAAAGATTTAAACTTTGAATTGAATTGAAGCCACACTTAATTCTGTATTTTCTGTTTTAACATGTTTTAATTAATAACGTGAGTTGTTTAAAGTTCGTTATGTCCCTATATTTAATATGTAACATGCTCACTATTGTTTTGCTCATCCAACCCTTTGATAATTGTTAATTATAATTCTAAATGATTTTTAACTTATGCAAGCATAAGATACTTGCTTGTTTTCATTAAAATGTAGTTCTGTGAGAAAAGCAACGTGGGAGTCCTGAACTTGCTGACTGCACACAATTATATAATTTTGCTGCCAGTGCAAACATTCAATCTCACTGA
Organism: Botia almorhae; assembly: GCA_036877575.1. Lineage (NCBI taxonomy): Eukaryota > Metazoa > Chordata > Actinopteri > Cypriniformes > Botiidae > Botia > Botia almorhae. Next base: position 24,778 of record JAZGTJ010003042.1, read on the forward strand.
CAGCCGTTGATTTTGAACATAGTGTGAAAAGTGCTTTATCATCTCACTGGGTTTGTTTTTAATGTGTTTACCAAACTTGTGTTACTTAAAAACAGGTCCTATCACTTTTTTGTTTGTTTAAAAAGTATTTTAAAAGTTGTATGTACAATTTAATTTGCCAAATTGTCTTCTCAACATCCCTGCAGTGAATGTTTTCCACTGTGTATATTTGTGTATGTGCGTTAAGGTAGTTTCTGTCATGTGTACCATGCTGAGAAAAAGATGCATGCAAATATTGTTCAGCAAATATAGATTCTCATGAATTTATATTGTTACTTTCCTGGTGAAGACTTTGATGGGCATCATATCTGCATTGCATACTGCTTTCATGGCGAAAGGTGGATTTTGGCCCCTATTGTTGTTACATAAACTTTTTAAAAGAGGATGACTAAAGTTTCTGATTAGCCCATTTTCTCTTATTTGCTGTTTCTTTAAAAGCCTGTCTATGTTAATGTAATGTATTAAGATAACTTAAAGCTTTTTTGTAAGACCCTTTGTGCATTTTAGCTTGTGTAGCGTTTAAATCTGCAATGCAGCGAAACAGATTTAACTGCAAAAATTTCACCTGTCGTATTTAAAATCTTTTGTGTCTGGAAATTGTTAATCTAGAGACTCATCATATAGGTTTTTTTTTAAAGTGAAATGTGTCAACAAGATTTGTGTGGTCACTAATAGCTGGCCATCTGCTCACTTTCCTGTTAACAAACCTGTGAGAACTGTTTACTTTTATGTAAACAAACCATGTCATGTCTTGAGTGTTTTGCCCCATTTCCTTTATTTAGAATCTGCCTTAGGCTTTGATCTTTTACTAAAACAATAGGCCTACCTAAAACTAAACCTGTTCAGAGTTTGATTAGAGGGCATATCAGCAGTTGATATCTCAATATTACCGGACTGACCTTGAATGTACAATGTGCAGAGGTATCACCTCACTCACTGAGCATGTGCTTGGGAAATGTCAGTGCTAAGAGGCACTCTGATTTCCTCATCTTCCTTCGAATACATTACTCTGCATTAGGGTCTACAGTGTATGTCCTGTTGTCAGTGGAAGGGATATTGATGTGTGTGTAGGAGAGTTCAGTCATCTGGCGCTTTAAACATTAGACGTGTTAAATGTTGATGTTATGGCTTCTGTTGTGTTTAATGATTGGAAAGTGTCCTCTCAGTTTCCCAGGAGTGAATGTTCTTTGTGTATTTTGTATCATGCATAGGCATTTATAGTATCAGGTTTAAACAGTCAGTCCTTGTTGTATTTAACCATTGTGATTCTTCCCTCTTAGTTTAATCATGCCAAGTTTCACTTGACTCATGATGACCTTGTAGAACTGTGATTGTGTTGTGTAACAATAACTTTATATTTAAGTCATTCCTTGTCAATTCAACTGTGTAGGAGCTGCTATAGAGCCATTTTGCCACACTTTTTGCCACTTCTTACGCTTTGATGAGTTTTGAGCATGTTTAGGCACTTAAAAATGTAATCCATTTTGAAGAAAACAAACAAAGCAGGTCCAATAGGGTCCTCACACCATTGGTGCTTAGGCCATAATTAACAACAGCCCTGTGATGATAAAGTTAATGTGCCTCAACATGATCATTTTAAACTTTTGATACAAGGAAAGAAGATACATTTCTAGGTTCTACATCATTTGTTCTTCAGGCAGTCCTCTTTAAAAGAAATTAAATGTTTTGCACAGTGACTCACATTTGGTTTGTACACTGAAAAAGTGTGCAATTTAACATTCACAAAGTCACATTTATCTCTGGGACTGAACCGTAAAGGCTTTAAAATGTAGCTTCAAAAGAAAGGTTGTGAAAATTGTCATTTTGCCCCCCCCACCACAAATCCGTGGATTACTCTATGACTGTGCATCAATGGCATTTAATATTTTGGCTTTCATCACTATTTGTGTTAATTTTGCATCTGTAAAAATATAAAAAAATTACTTTGAACTGGGGAAGTTTCCAAAATGTGGTTGATTTGTTATGAAATGACCCATTTATGATGATGCAAACAAAACGTACAATAGAAACAGACTGCCAACCCAATGCTAACAGAACCTGTATTTGTTCTATCTGGTTTTGACTGTCTTCATTCTAGTCCAATACCCCTAGAACCTTTTTTTAAGTCCGTATAATATCAAGTGTTTCCTTTCAAGGTCGTGGTCCTTTCGAGTACCTTTCAAGGTTGTGGTATATATTAGTTGCCAGGGAGGTGTGCAATTTCAAGAGTTACAGAAGCTTGCCAGTCAGCTGCTTTTGTGGATTGATCCTGTTTATAAAGGCGGTGCATGTGCCAGGCATACTGAACTGTGGAGTGGACATGCCATCCAGAGAGGGTGTTATGAATGAGAATCAAAGGCTGCACCCACAGAGGGTGCACTTGATATGGAGCGTCTTTTTATGGAGCCGCGTGCGTTTAGAAGGAGATGTGTTTATTAGCATCTATCCCTTGAAACAGAAATATGCCTTACCCTTATTGAAAAAAACTGCCTTTGGTGCTGCAGAAAGTCAGGGAGGACAGGGAATCAGTGCTGCTGATAGCATCACAGTTGCCCAGTCAGCCTTGGTTCCCAGAGATGATTAGTTTAGTCCCCGCCCTCTGTTGATGCCTTGGTGCTGTCCTTGGTGCTGAAAGGGCTGTCAAGCCCCCACACCCCCCCCCCCCATTTGCGCCCCTGCATATGAGTGAGTTAAATGTGTTCTTATTTAAGTTAGTGTTGCTTCTCGCGCTTGCATACGGTAAGCGAGTTGGTGATATGCAAGCTCTCTAAATCAGCATGTCTTGCATGGAATTCGGGACACATAACTGTATGGTAAGGGCTACACCCAGACCTGGTTACTTGTGCACCATACCTTTAACACCACTTTAACACCATTTAAGGTGCAAGTTAAACCCCTTTAAGCATTTCATTTTCCCGCTATGACTGTAGCTGGGGACTCTGATAAGCGTTTGCTGTGCCCTGTTTGTGTACTTCCGTTCTTCTAAGCAGTTATTTGTCTGCTATGGGTGTTAAGAAGGGCTGCCCGGTGTCAAAATGGAGGCTTACACGCTGGATAGTGAAACCCATGTGCCTGGTTTATGTCTCTCAGGATGAGGACTGCCCAATGGGGTGTAGCTGTATAAAAACTATTACACAGCTGCTGTACAAAAATGATTATCTAGATGTTTTTCATGTTGCTTTGCTTAAAAGACTCAAATATATGTCTACTGGAGGTGCAATAGAATGATTCAGTCAGGCTTCAGAATTTCTGAGAAAGGGAGTAAACTCCAATGCATTAGCGACACAAAGTCTGGTTCCCTACTTTCAGGCAACCATGGTTACATAAGTTCAATCATTCATCATTTGGTTGTAATATCACTTGCTACTAGCCCTTTTTCCCCTTTATTGATGTCTTCATTGACTGTTTGTTGTGATCCCTTTCAGCTGCAATGTTATGGTTTGGTTTCTCTTTCCCTTTGCTATAGCTTTGTCATCATTAGATGTAAAAACAATAAACGCATACTCCAGTGGCAGTTTGCTAGTGAATGGAATTGCATTCACCCGAAGGAATTCAAAGGCCTGCCAGGATAATCATTTAAAAGCAAGGGTTTATATGCTGGCAAGACCCATGTGGTGGAATCAAATCCACTGTCTTCTACAACCTCTTCCCTTCATTAAATCAGTCTTGCAAATGGAGATCTTTGCCAGTTTTGGCTACTAAACGCATCTAATGGTGATGATCAATATAAAACTTCTTTGTGGCCTGATTGGATTGGTATAACCTGACATGCGGCCAGCAGCACATTTGAAAGATGACAGTCAGGTTCTCCACACTCGTCTGTGAAGACCTATTTCTGATCTTAACGGTTTAGCTGTACCACACAAACATTTCTTACACAGCTTTGAGAAAATAGGTCACTCAAACTTTGTGAGTCAGAGTAGGGTTGGTATCTCATACCATGTGTCGGCTCTCAAGGCATCTTTAAGTGATTCTCTGTCAAAACACTAGTAGTTTAAGATCATCTAACACATAGCTGTAAATCACTTTGTCTAAATCAGTATGTGACTGGTTGTTTCTCAGCTTGTGGTAAATGGTCTTTGGAAACCTTATGTCTGGATCTGACAAGGTCTTAAAAACAGAACAGATTTTTTTCATGGCAGGAGGAGATTGCAAACTTAAAATATTTGGATGTGTTATATGTATGATTGTGATCGTGAGGGAGTGGAAGTTCTCCTCATGTTGAGTAAGTGTGGTGGACATGATCTTAAATCACCCTGTTTATTCTTAAGGTTTCACTTATTGTTCAGACAGCCCCCCAAAAAATGTGTAGTCTTGCACATCTATAGCAATGTATTAACATAAAAAGCTTTAGTTTTTTTAATATATCTGTGACAACATTTCCACAGATGCACAAGTATTTTTTTCTTTTACAACACAGGTTGCCATCGTGTTGAAGCACATTCTCAAAGGAGGCAAAAGCAACAGTATGTGGGAGACCCTAATACCCAATGAAGCAATATTTAGAAAATGTACTTTTTCTTATCGACCTACTGACCTGAGATATTCTCACCTTTAAGTCTTTAATTTGATGTTCTAAAGTCAGTAAATTTTTTTTTTTTTAATTGGTGAACATTTCAGACAGCAAACTTTGTTCTATTTTTAGCAGGTCATCAGTACGACAGACAAATTTGTGGGCATCATTGTAGTGTATGTTGGAGGAAACTGATTAGGCATTGTTTTTTGGCAGATATTTGTGAGGATGTACCACATTGAGGTTTATAAAAGATTCTTCTTTTAAAATAAGATTTTCTTTCAGACCTATGGGATGTCAGGCAGATGTGAAGAGAAACAAGAAAAATATGACAGACATGCAGAGAACTGCTGTATTTCAATAACATTACTTGAAATGTACATTTGTGGTCCTGGCTGCAATTACTTGTGTCTGTAATAATCACGGATGGTTATTGTTGATTAAGCGTCATTTAATACCACAATAGAGCTTAAGTGGCAATTACTGTCTATAGAATAAGAGTGAGCATACGTTTGTTTCTACTGAAAAAATGACTGCTTCATTAACCAGTATTAGACCAAATCTCTGTTGGTCTATTGTAAAATTTTAATTTCACAATAGGCATGTCACCTCTTGACCTCTTGTTTTATGTGCTTGACAGTCAGGGCTGTTCGTTTGTTTCTGTTTAAGCTTTAGACCATGGAGATATCTTGTAAACATCTTGTAAATATCTTTTAGTCACTTAGTGAAGAAAGTTTTGTTTTCTTTTGTTGCAGGGTCTTCTAGGATTTATACTCACTAACTCATGTATCTTATGCCTGCAGCCTGCAGCTTTTTTGTGTTTCTTCATGTATATGAAGACAGTTGGACATTCATTTTCCAGTCAAATGAATGTCCAACTCCGACATTTTATAGTGGTTAAAAGTTAGTGTTATTGCTACTGTTTTATGTTAACTTGGGATGTCCAGTAGACAGTAGGTAACAACAGGTAAACAGTACATGTCTGTCGTTTAGGGAATTTTATGTCTGTGATAGATAGATAGATAGACATGAGCTGGGTTTTGTTAAGGGTTGAATGGACAAAAAAGGGGACAAAAAGCTCTCAGATTTCATAAAAATATCTTAATTTGTATTCCGAAGATGAACAAAGATCTTATGGTTGTGAGACAACATGAGTGAGTAATTAGTGACAATTTTGTTGGCTTAAGTGCTTGTGCATCCTTTCCAGGCAGTTAATTAACAGTAACACTTAAAAAGCTCTGAAAACTCAAGAAGATTTAAACAAAGCATAACTTATAAAGGCCTGTCACAGAGTTTCACCTTTGTAGCGAGATAATGAGCCGTGAGGAGCCAGTAAAGTAGGTGTTACATTAAACGAGAGGAAGCTAAATCACTGGCCTGATTAATTAAGAACTTGAGCCTGCAGCATATGTGCAACATCAATGGACATCAACACCACTGACAGTGCCTTGACTTTCCTAAACCAACTACCTTTACTTAAATCCTTATGCGAGTAACCAGAGGCTGCCTTTAGACAGACAGATGATAGCTGCTTTGTATGTGTGTGTTTTAAACAAAAGTGTATTTGTATTGGTTTATGCTGAGACTTAAGTTTATGGTTAGATGGTTTTGGTCTGTTTTTTAGCACCATAGCAAGAAGTGTTTTTCCAGTCTTTCTTGTTTCTTACTTTGGTTGAGAAAAAACATTTTCTCATTTTAAGTCTTTAAATCTTTCAGATTGGGTTTTTATCCCAATCCCAGTTTGTTTGATGGCTTGGTCCAAATTGGAGTTCCTGCTGTTTTTTTATAGTTTAATATGACTCTGAACCGCACTGTGTTTGCATCATCAACGTCATTGCCAGCGTGAGTACTACCAGCAGCCAGAAAAGTATTGACTCAAGAATCCAATGGGTGGGTTGCCAGAGATGTAAAGAATGCATGCTGCTTGAAGTCGCACATCAGACAAGAAGAACCACACTGCATCACTGCAACGCACCGCATCGCTGATAAAGTCAAGGGTACATGTAGAGAAATTGCGTAATTGCCCTTTAAAAAATTTTGTTTCAACATTTTTTCATACATCAACCTGTGAAATAATCTTGCCATTCTAAAGCCTTTACGGTGATTTGATTCACTGTTTTGAACTGACTGAGCTTGCAGGCTCTGTGTGCAGGAACTGCGTTGTGCTACTCGCAGTGCATTGTGGCATGGAACTTTTTGCATGATGTGTGACTAGCAGTTTCTGTAGAGACAAGCAGCAAAAATAAATGTGTTATACAGTAATAGTGAAATTGTCATCAATAGCGGATCAATTCTGCAAATTAGACCAGATTGAATTCATACCAGATGTAAACCGTACTGGTGTCCGTGTGAACATTCAACAGACCCCTGTTTATAAGTGGTGTAAAATGGTTTATAATCTGTCTCTTGCTACTGTTTTAGGGCAGGGGAGGAAATAACTGACAAGAAGTTAGAATAGCACTTGACCTGGTTACATATCAGTTACAATCGACCATAATTTAGGCCAGTGTTGTATGATTTAATGGCATGTAAAGCTTATCACCAGTACTAAAGATGACACTTTCTGCTTCTGTTTAGAAACAGTCTGCATGCACAACATGTTTGTCATGTGGTTCAAGACACTTTCTGTGTTTTACTTTTTTTATTACGTAACCTTATAATAACACTGTTGCTGTGCATGGGTGTGTAGGTAACCTTCTATTGTACGCTATGCAACAATGGAAAGAAATGTTGTTTTTGTAGAAAAAAAATAGAACAATATATAACAATATATTTGGTAACATATTTAATATATTTATAATATATTTTATATATTTTTATAAATAAGATTCGATTTGATTCTTATTCATATGGTTTTAATTCTATTGGATTCATATAAATTAGTTATCAATATTTCATTAAAATTGTTGCAGATATGGGATCCATATTTAAATAAATGCTGGTAACTGAAACCCTCCTACTTGGCTATATTACTGAAATACACATTTATGTTAACAGTAGGTGCACAGACAAGAGGTGAAGTACAGATAATAATCACATCCTTTTAAGTAAAGCATGCACATAAAGAATCGATATTGAGATTTTCTGAATCAATAATGTTTTGTAAAATTGAGGGTTGACTAAAATTAGAGAATGAATATTTTGTTTTTACCCAGTAATACTCTTAAGTCTAGTGATACTGAACTCTGCTGAAGCATTTTCGTGTTAGACAGAATCTCAGACTGTTCCCTGTTTCTGTATTAGTCATCAGCAGCATGCAACTGCCAGAGAGCTCGTCTGTTCTTGCTCAATGCCATAGTAAACCCTGACACACTTTCTGAGCTGTATGCTGTATTCTGTATTCTGTGTCTGAGGCCTCTCTATCCTGTGCACTTTGCTGATTCTTCTTTTGATTCACACATGGTTACGGAGACTGCTGTGCTGTTTTCAGCACTGTTTTCGGCGTTTGATGATAAGTGTGCAAAGATGAATTTGCACTTCATGACTCATTATATACAGAGATAAGCATTTGCATCAGTATCTGATAAGAGAAACATGCATTGCTGCCCAGTTCTGCAGCTGATAAAACTGGTTATAGAGGCTTCACTTTATTCTTTGATCAAGTAGGCTGAAGTGGCTTTTTTTAAATGAATCATAAATCAACGAGGGAGTTTGCTCAAAGCTGGGCAGTGGGGAAAGTAAGGCTGGCAGGTGCAAAGGGGACATTAGCCTTAGAGGCACAGGGCCAAGCATTATTATGTTAGTTGCAGCCTGTTTGTGTCCTGCAGTACATGGATATGGAGGACAGCTGGAATATGCATGGTACCTGTACATGGATGACATAAAGCAGGTTTTATGACTTTGGAGATGAGACACAAAAAAAGCATTGAATGCTTCACTTGACTCAAGTAAAAACATTGCTAAATTATTAAATCTGAAAATTTAAATCTGAAGAGTGTTTGGTTGTCATAGAGAGGGACTTTATAACTGCAAAATACATAGTCTTAGATTTTGCATGAAAAAGGAATAGTTAAGGAGTTTTCATGCAAATACGTTTTCAGTTCAGGGCAGCTTACAAGCATGAGATTTTTAGGCTACAAGTGCGGCATTGTGGGTCCTCCTTTGTGTCAGAGCACCTTCTTTTCGGAGGGCCGCTCCGTGACTCAGCATGCTGTTAATGAGAAAAGGCTTGCCAGTCATACGTTGCCAGGATTCATTCATCCTGAAACCGATGGGAAAAGTGTTGTGAAGGCATGGCGCTCCTCTCTGCTGCATGTTGCTTCAGAGCTCCTTGCCACTGGGTAGGCGGACAATACTCACATTCATTGAGTTTCATACTTGGCTGCAGATTGGAAGCTCAAGACAGACGACTGGATATTACAATGTGTGGCGTTTACTTTCGCTATGTAGTTTGTTGATTTGCCATCTGGAATCAGTTTATCAACCCTCATTGCTTTCCACAGTTTATTGCATCTTCCACTTCCACAATAGAGGACGTAGGGGCGTAATGAACAGCAAATCAGGTTGCTACAGAGTTCAAACTCTGTAAATCCTTCATTGTGTTAGCAATGAACATATTTTAATGTTTAAATTAGTTACCCACCAGTTACAGATTTAAACAGGAACAAAAATCAATTACATCACAGCGAAAGGGCTTCAAAGAGTTTTCCATGTTCTTCAGTGATAATCAGCTAATCAGCTCAGACTCCTGTTGTAGACTATTAAGCGCCTTTCTGTTTAAATAACAGTGTAGTTAACAAAATGAACATCCTCATACCTTGCCTTTTTTAATTGAAATCATTTAACTTATTAGATATTTTCTTAGTGCACCCTGAGATGTTAAAGGGGTCATGACATGAGAAATCAAATTTCTTAAAATGTCCTCCTTACCCATAGCGAAACCATTTATGTAATCGTTCTCTGGAAACAATCGAATCTGAAATAGCTGGATAAGTGACAGCACTAGGTATGTTCATTTTCATATGACCTGCCTTAGAGCAAGTCAACAACACCTACTTTTACATCATCGCATTGTTGGCTCTGCCTACAGTCTTTTAGTCACAGAATAGCAGAATAACACAACAACATCACAGCAACAACATTTTTGTTTAGGATTAATCCACTACGACATTGCGCAACAGGCTGAAAACAATACTTTGGAGGAGAAAGTGAATCTGAAGGCCTTGTTACATTCCCAATACATTTGTGATAGCAGTAAGATGCCAGTCAAACGCTGTGCTTTTCCTGGCTGTGCTATGCATTGGCTAAGACCTTAGCCAATCATACGTGTTGATGATTACACCCGAATGTTTCTAAGGGGCACACTCAAAGCTGACTTTGTAAATCAGGACTAAAATTGGTGGGAAAAGGGCATAAATTGATTTTGAATGTTGGGCAAAAAAACTGCAGTAATATTGTTGTTACACCTTAGGGAACAAAATAAAACTAAAAAAATCATGTTGCGACCCCTTTAAATAATAATGTGTCCGTTCAATTAATAAAATGCCTAAATGTATTATCCATGTATGGTTTATAACATCATGAAGTGTTTTAAAATTATACAGTTGTTATATAATGTCACAATGCCACTGCAGTTTATAGTCACTTTTTAACCATTTGAAAGGGATGAAATGAGTTTTGTTTAAAATGCTTAATGTTCGTCAGTGGACAAGCTGCTCATCAACATCTGAATTAACCTGTTTATTTCTGTTTGTGGCAGGAGGTTTCTCCATGGTGTTTCTGGCTCGCACACACAGTGGTGTAAGATGCGCACTGAAAAGGATGTATGTGAACAATGTCCACGATCTCAACATCTTCAAGCGGGAGATCACAATTATGGTGGGTCAAGCCGGGTGATGTTTTGGAATGAGGTTTATAGTACAACACATGGTCAAACGAATGTGGAATGTGTGTTAAATTAACAGGTTTGGCTAATCCAGTCTTTTCAGTGAAGTCAAAATGTAGTGTTTCATCATAGAGTTCGAATCTGGAGAATTGTTTGCTTCCAGCGTGCACCTGTATGCAATGCAAAGTCATAAAGACAGTTTACTAAGTATAAAAGTTGAATCCCATTTAACTCCTGTGACCCATGTCCCATCTCCCAAAATCAGTGCCTGGACTCACTGATGAGTATCTAAATGGGAGCAAATCATTATAGCCATGCTCCAACATCGAGTGGAAAGCCTTCCCATATGATTGGAAGCTGTTGTAGCAGCAAAGGGAGGTATTAATATAATCATTTATTATATTATAATTGTTTAAAAATGCAGTGTTCAAAAAGCACACATGGGTTTTGTATTGAGGTGTCCACATACTTCTGGTCATCTAGTGCACTAGTAATCTATTGTATAGTTATGTTCCGACAACAGATCAGATTATTCATAATGTCGTTTCATGTGGTAAAGCAATTTCCTGCGGGATCAATAAAGTTTTCTGATTCTGATTCTAAAGGATCTTCCTCTTTGTGTTTAATTTTCCTCTGCAGTAGTGATGCAAAAAGAAGCCGATATTCTGTCTGATGTCCTAATTTCTGTGATCTTGTATGTCCTCACAGAAAGAATTGTCAGGACATAAAAACATAGTATGGTACCTGGACTCGACCACCAATGCGGTAGGAGACAGTGTATGGGAGGTTCTGATTCTCATGGAGTATTGCAAGGGTAACAGCTTTGCACAATAAACAGTGATCTAGTCATTATCTCCCTCTGTGTACATGCATGATTTGTAATTATTGCCATGCAAGCTCATACATGCATCACAGAAGGTTCCTCTGTAGCTGACTGTAAAAGCAATAATGTTTAGTTTAGGTATTTAACTTAATTTTAATAGTCTTTATAATCCAAGCATTAGGAATTTGACCTAAAGGGTTTCAGTCTGGGCTAGAATCACTTTTATATGTTTATATGTTGCATAATTTATTACTAATTACTAGTAACAATTTGTTACTAAATACTAGTTAATATGTTTGGAAACTGTGTTCGGGATTAATACAGCATTAACAGATACAAAATTCAGCGAAAGATCCAGTGGTGATCCTGCTGTGTTTGTTGATCGACTCACTGTTGGTGTCCAGCTGGCCAGGTGGTGAAGCAGATGAACCTGCGGCTGCATGTAGGATTCACAGAGGCGGAAGTGCTCAGCATATTCTGTGACACCTGTGAAGCTGTCGCCAGACTCCACCAGTGCAAAACTCCCATTATCCACAGAGACCTGAAGGTACAGAAACAGTGTCAGCAATGTTACATTTAATTACAGAATGTTTCTAAGCAATTGCATATGGGTGCAGATGGTTTGCATAACGTTCTTAACCTGTATTGTTTAATGCTTCACTAAAGGTAGAGTCTGTGAAGCTGTAGACACAAGCACAGACGTGCCTGTGCTTTCATCTTTGTGATTTCATAATTGCTCAAGCACCAGTGTAAGGCACACTGGCTGATCACTGATTCTCTTTTGTCTGGCTGTGTTTGTCTAACTGGAAGGGTAGATTTAGGACACACCTTGTCAGGTTAGGAAACCGTGTCTTGACCATTTTTGCTTTACTCAGTGATACCAGACATGATCTCCCAAAACCAATTACTCCGCTCATAAACATTGTTATTAGAAAGCATTAGTGAAACTCAGGCAAAAATGAGCCTGTTAATGCTGTGTCTGTGAAAAACAGCAGTGTTTCAAGAGTCATGGCCACCCTTTTGGCAGGAGACCGTGAGAACAGACCGATAGTGCCATTCAACAAAAAACACTTTTCCTACCAGTCGAAAACCAATCACAGTCTAAAATAATTAGGAATAATTAAACACTGTAACACAGAGGGAGGTTGTTTGTTTTCTTGTTTGCCCTATAGTGATATTCTGTCATCCCCTACTTGCTCTCATGCCATTCAAAACACATCTTATGGATCACAAAAGAAGTTGCATGGCAAAATGTCTTGGCTTTCACATGCCATAAATGTGAAAGAGGAACAGTGGAAATTTAGAAATTTATTATAAAAGTAATTAAAAACTCTTGTTCAACAGTGGAACAGTGGAAATCTAGAAATTTATTATAAAAGTAATTTAAACTCTTGTTCACATGTTGCTCATTTGAAATGTGCTTTTGTTTTAAAGGGTCAAGCCCCAAAGGTGTGAAGATACTTACTGTATGCATTAGTTATTAGTATGCATCTTATTATTATGACTTCATTACTTATGTAATCAAATTTCATATTGCTGTACACGGTTTTACTTATGTTATGTTTACTTATATCTATTTCTAATCCTATCGGTGAAGTTCACAGATATTTCCCTTTTTGCCCTTAGTGGGCTTTACCCCATAACAACTGTGTTTTGCAACGGGCATGTGTTTTAAATAATCTCTGAATGCTTTTTCAAGATTTTCCAAATTAACTAGTTGCAGCTGTTTTATTTCTAGTTTTAGTTTTAGTTTTTTTATTTAGTGCTTTTATATATTGTTGTATACATATTAGTAAAACATATTAGGAATGATAGGATTGTAATTGATTTATGATTATAAAGTTGACTGAACTGTTGATAATACAGCACATTTAGACCATTTGAAGAAATGGACTTGCATTAAAAATACCAAAGCCAACAGGGCGACAATCGCAAGCTCCAAAATTTTAATGATATATAGATGGAAAGAAACCTTGGGCTCAGCCGGGAGAGCCAGTTCT
>JAZGTJ010003043.1:0-37965 GCA_036877575.1 Botia almorhae
GAACAAATATCGAGGTATTGTTGGGTATTTAAAGTTTGCTGGGTTTGTCCTCCAAAGTTTACACAGCATATGGTGTGAATTGGGCTTCTCAGGAGAAACTTTGACTTTTAAAGGATGAAGTAGTTTACCTACAAATATAAATTCTGTCATTATTTACTCACACTCATGTTGTTCCAAACAATAAGAGTTTCTTTCTTCTGTGGGACACTGAGGACAAATGTTGGCTGTTGCTGCTCTTTGTTTCCATAAAATAAAAGTGAATGGAGACCGATTCTGTCAGTCTTACATTTTGCCTAACATCCCCTTAAATGTTCCCCTGAAGATTAAAAAAGGCATTTGGGTTTTGAGTGACATTGGGGTGAGTAAATGATGACAGAATGTTTGGGCAAAGTTATTGAATTAATTGCTGAAATTGAGTTAGCGGCGTTGGCTGCAGTTTGAGTGGTTGGTAATTGTTTTCTGGTGTCAGTTAATGGTATAATCCGTGTTGGACTATACCACTGACATACTTCAGTGGTTGTAGTGTTGGTTGAACACAACAACTTTTCAGCAGTAAACACTGGTGCTGTAATCATGACTAGAGCAGACTGATGACTGCTTCCCCTCTCGCCCCTGCTGCCTGGGGTCCAACCAATCACAAATAATGACTGCGCTACAGTGGAGTCTAGAAGTCTGAAATCACTAGCTATTTTCTTCTGGTTTGCTTTGTAATTTTAAATTACAAATTACTTTAAAATTTCAAATTTAATATCAGGTCTTTAGTGTGTCTTCATTTTACTTGAATGACAGCAGCCCTCAGCCTGGCATGGCCTCCACAAGTTTGTGCAAAACCTGATGATCCGTGTTACCCCGACATGAGAAGGTTTGAGAAGATTCCAAAAATCTGAATTTATTATGGTCAGTGTTACATGTAGTGACAGAACTAGTGCAGTAGATATGAGCTCTCCTTACGAGCTCTTCTACTAATATAATTTTATTGGCTCCATAAAGGCTTATGTAAATTACTAATGTAAACCTTACTAACTGGTCTAACTGGTTTACTGCCCTGTCCAATGTGTGGTATCATTTTAAAATGTCAACTGTTAAAGACATCATTACATGTCATCTTATACTCTATCCCATACAGTTTCCTAAATATTTGCCCTTGTTCTTTATTTATTTACTGAAAGTATCTCTTTAGATGTACAGTGACGACACAACAGTTTAAAGTGAGTGACAGGAATATTCCCAGTTTTGTGAAGTTTTGCATTCTGGGGTTGTTTGATTTCCATCATGAATCCTGTTTGGAGAGGGACACATCCTCCCTAGTACTGGGAGGAGCTGTGTGGCCTATAAGTATAAACAAATGTCTGCAGATCTGGCCGGACTCATTGCCAGCAAGTGGGCATATTCATGTTTTAAAAATAGTCATTTGTGTGCTTAACTTATTATTTGTTTAAGATTGATATGATTTATGATTTATTGTTTTGGTTCCTCACCCTTTTCAATACATTTTAAACAAGATGTATATATAATCATGCCAATCACAGCCTTTAGAATATATAAATAGTTATATATACCTCTTTTCACTTACTGAAATTCTTTTTCATCACACATAAATTCCCTCTGTATTTTTTTCCAGTAAATGAACTCCTACTATGAGTTCTAGTTCTCCTGCCATAATACTAGCATAATACTTCCATAATACATATTACATAATACTTCCATTACAGACAGCAGGCCAAGCTTTTCCACGACCATTATATACTTTATATGAACAGGTGAACTCATGAGCTATGTTAAAAGCTATGTGAGTCTGTTAAAAACAATTTAAGCTTGGGTGGGCTTATACCCAAATATTGATTAACTGGTCACTCATTTGTCACTCACTCTTTCATTCATTCTTTTATTTGTTTAAGTACCAGTCTGCATAAAAAATGATTGTGCATTGTGACAAAAATACATTTGTGTGACAGCAATATAAAAGTTGCAGATCACAACTTATATCAGCAGAGTGGAAAAATCATTCATCTGTACTTTCTCCACAACAAGAATGTGTTTATGTGTGCGTGTGTTTCTCTTCAGATCTGTGAAGAGAAGCGATACAAAGATCTGGTGTGTAACAAAGAAATGTTCCTTTCACTTCCTGTTGATAAGGTGCAGAGAGCTGTTTATTTGACATTTCCTCTCTGCACCATATATAAAATACACTGCCAAACCACAGAGAAATGAAAAGTGGTCTGGGCCCTTCTGCAGGACCTTCATAATACTTCTTCCCTGTAAGGCATTTCTCTCCATTTTGTGAGTTTAAAGAACCTTCTTTGGTATGCCACTGATCTCATATCATTTTGTTCTCAGGGTTATGATGGGAATAAACTAAACTAAACTAAAATAAAGTGATATCAATCTAAGGTCAGAAATAAAGTACATATAACCCTTCGGCATTATGTCATCTCATGACATGAATGAGATGATATTAACAAACCAAAAATGTCTGGTTTGTTAATATGATGTTATATTAGAGACAACCACAAATGCTGTAGTCACATTAGACATACAATGTCTATATACTATACACTTTTACATGCTAGTAAACATGTAAAAGACATGTAGACATTTACATGCTAGTAAAACATTCTAATATGAAATGGCAGTCATAACTGTGACACTGTGATTAAGTACCCCAGAGGAACAATTCAAGGGCATCTCATTTTACTAAGATCCTGTAGCAGACCTTTCATTTAGAAATCAGTGCATGATTCATTTTCATTCTTCAATCTGTACTTCCACTATAGGCCACAATCAGATACCATTTTAAAAAAGGTCAAACAGCCAAAAAAATGACACGTCCCAGAGGACCAGATCTGCCTCTGGATAGAATTCACATCCGCCCAAGATGTTTCATATCTAAGATCTCGCTCTGCCCTGTTTTTATTCCAAACATTTTCTATTCTTAGTCTTAGAGGAATGAAGTTGGGTTATTTATTTAACTAAAAACTAGAAAAGAATGGTTTACTAGATTTTGAAATACAGCTCACTCCTGTATATTCTAAATTTAAAAAATAGGACTTGAATGAGGAATAATATCTATACATCTGGACATGTGTCCGGGATTTTAAAGTGATTATCTACAGTATACATGGAAACATACTTTTTATACCCATGGAACTGTAGTCCAAAGTAGGACTGTATACAATATTTTGCAGTGGAAGAGCAATAAACACATGGCCCCAATACTTAATCCTTGTCACCAAGACAGCCACAAGCCAGTTAACACTTTTAAGTTGTTAGTTGGATATTTAGTTTGGACTGTGCTGATGATCCTGCCCTACCATAAGAGAGGGAGAATGTTTAGTGAGAGACTGTGAGGGATAAGCATACAGTATGTTCAGTAATGCTTTTAACTTTGCTGTCGGTCGTTCAGCTGATGCAACATTGAAAATGCATAATTCCAGCAACATTCCTTTGTAAGAACAAAGAATATTGATTTTTCACAGTTGTATGCTTCCAAAATATTATTTTAACACTGTCATAGGGATTTTCCTAAATATAGATAGAGGAAGAAAGGCGTTTTTGCTGGTCTCCAAACCTTGAGCAGTTTGCTGCCCTGCATATCCCTGCACGTATCTGAACCTTAAAGATGCACTACGCAGAATTTTCAGTTACTGTTTGGAAACACAATATTCAGACTTTGCCCCTTCTCTTAGCCTTCTCTTCTCACTGCCATCCAAAAACATCCCAAGCACCACAAAACAACAAAGTATGAAAATATAGGTAGAGAAGAGTGTTTCTGTAGACATAAACACTTTCACACATTGCTAGTGGATAAGAAACGGTTGTATGAAAATCCTGCATAGTGCAGCTTTAAAAATGATGGGCTTATTGGGTTTGTTTTTAATAAGGTCCCTTCAATGCAGGTTTTGCAAAGAGGCTGTTATTAAAGGATTGGACCGTTAAAAACATTATTGAAGTTGACAGCAAACCACAGCCTGTGTGTTTCTGTTCTGAAGATACTTCTCTTTTCATATGCAAAAAGGTCAATTTTAAATGCACAGCAGCAAATAACAGCCTTTATTATGACAGTTTTTGCCACAAAGTTTGGCACAAATATTAGGCCTGTAAGTGGAGGGAGAAAGAAAAATCAAGTTGGAAGTTGAAATGGAAAGAGGGTGAACTGACAAAAGAGTGGGTAGAATAAAAATAGTCACTAAAAGAAGGGTAAGAGGTGTTTTAAGAGGAAGCACAGAGAACTTTGAACCACACAAGCTGACAACAAACAAAGTGTAGACTCTGTAAAAAAGCCGGGGTGTGATACACTAATCACTTGGACATGCTCTCTCCTTTGGGTACTTCATCAAGGGAAAACTTCAACATCAGTTGCCCATGTGAGCGTGCTCTTCTCATAGGGCAGGTAATCAAATGGAGGTAGAGTGTAATTAGAGAGTCATATCTGTTTCCTATAAGTCCCAGACTCTGGAGCTTTTTGACATAGGCTGACGACTTCTGCACTGGGTAATATGTTTCAGGGTTTTATTTAAATGTCTTATGTCTCAAATGGGATTGATGTGCGCACACACATTAAAATTGATCATGCATGCACATTAAAATGATTGGTAACACTTTAGTATATGGAACAATTCACACGTTTAACAAGTTGCCGATTAGCTTGCATATTAACTGTTTAAAGCACATATTTAAATAATTAATTTTTTTTTTTTTAATAAAATGAATTTTTTTTTCTATTCTGCATGACCATATTGTACATTCCTTACATTCCTTGCTACCCTGTACCCACACTTAAACACTACACCAACTACCTTACTAAGTATTATTAAGGAGTAAATAAGGACTTAAATTTGTAGTTAATGGTGAAGATGTGCTCTCCATACCAAAGTGTTACAAATGATTCATTTAGTTATCTGTTTTAGTTTCGTTCATTTAGCTGTTCATTTAGAGAACTGTGCTGCATCGCCTCTCTTTCTTCCTCGGTTTCCTTTTTTGCCTGTTTCTGAAATGCTGTTCTTTTCCCCCCGTCGCTTGTAGAGCAGTTTGCAGTTGTTTATACCAGAAGAAAAACACTGGCCAGCATAAGCAGCCTTAGCTTTGTAGATCAAGACCACTCTGCTCTCAGAATCAATATTTACTCAAGCCCTTTCTTTACCACAGGGCCCTTCTGTCAGTAGGAGCCTGGATATCAATGACACCAGCTCCAATTCAATCCCTCCCTCTCTCCACTTTCATTCACACATTGTTCCTCTCTTTAGCATCCTTGATTTTACCTGGCCTCATAAAAACCCTTTTTCCTCTTCTCATGTGTCTCTTACAATCTGATTACTTTTCTCTCCTTCTCTTTTTCTCTCACTGTCTAGTTCTTCTCCCCCTCGGTCTAATTTTTATTTCAATACTTATTCCATGCACAGAATAGAAACAGCAGTGTTTGCATATTTATCTTTGGTGTAGGAGAAATACAAGTAAAATGAGTTAAACGGTTAAGCTGTAGAGATACAACCGCTTGCATCACAACATTGATTGAAGTTTCTTTTTGTTTGCCACAGAGAAAGAAAAGCAAGTTGGAATCCCAGACCTGCACACACAGATGCTTCTGAAGTACAGAACACAGTACGTTTCCCAGACCATAGAGACAAGATGAGAAGTCAAGTTATACAATAAACATCACATTATGTCACATACAGTACAGCTCAGGTTAATCATACACATTATCAGGTTATGGAACACTATTTATTGAAGTTTGTCATGCTTTTAGGTGCTTATGGTTTATTCTCTGAGAGGATAATTACTTAGAGTAACATGCAAGGTGCCGCATGCATGTTCCCTTCTGCACTTTTACCTCTTGATGTGAATAATTAACACTGATTTGACTTACATCTCTAGGTTTGTTTGATGCTGTTTATCATGTTTATTCCACATTTGATTGAAGTGCAGTGTGGAGTGCATTTAGTAGCATATACAGTATATCCTGTAAGTAGCATATACAGTATATCCTGTAATGGTTGCCCATGCTTTACATCACCCTTCTCTCTTTAATTCCCTCCTTTGCTCTTTATGTATCCCTAATGCTTTCCATCACTCTGTAGTAATATTTGCATTAAACACTAAACAACAGTGCATAGACTGAAGTTCTAATAGCCCTCATTACAGTGGCTCGTGTCTGACAGACACTTCACGGGGTGAATGATAACCCTGTTATATGTTGTATTGGGGAGTGGTAATAAACTTGCAGTGTGGGATTTTTAACCATAGAAATGCAGGCACCTGATAGAATTTCAATAAACACACAGAGAGAAACGAAACCAATTACACAATCGAACATAACATACATAAACTGTATGAATGGAAGTTAATAACCTTCTCAGATTTAAAAGCTTTAGAATGACTAAGAAATCAGAAATAATAGATTGTTTAAATGTGCATTAGTTTTTCATAAAACTGTCCTTATTTTTTGTTCAAGTAACTGTCACAGTTGGGAACAATCACTTGAAATTATAAAGATGTATAATATTCATAATGAAATGGGAACATAAGTAATGTTCAGGATGTCACTGGTATAGACTATGACTGGCATTTAAACAGTCAACAACTTTCACAGCATAGTAATTGGCTCATTATAGACTGTTTGATTCCATTAGGCAATGACTGATAGATGAAGACTGGCAAAGCACTGAGATGTGACTGTACTGTGGGAGCAGGGAAAGATGATGACACTCTTTGATAGAAAGTTATTGTGTGTTTATGTGTATTCACATTATTTTGAAAGCATTTGATAATGCACTACATTCACAAAAGAGCCACTGAGACATGTAAAGGTATTTTACAGCCACAAGATAAAATCTGTCAATGTCAGTCACTGTCATGTTACTCAATAGTTCACTCTAGGTTCTCCTTCCTGTTCCTTACTTCTTTAACTGAGGTATATAAACAATAGGGTTTTTCCATTTAGCCAAATAATCTCTGGTTTGGTGATCTGATCCGTCCCCTTCTCCCTCTCTCATCTTTAATTCCCATCAGGCAGACTGACAGACGGCGCATTGGTATCCCCTGGTACCTTCTTCGGAAATGACTACTGCATCACACATACTACATGATACACTTGTAGTTTGTGTGTGACAGAGAGATGGTGGGAAAAGGCAAAAGAGAAACAGAAAGGAGTGAAGGATGATAGAAAGGTGTAGGGGTTCTAGAATAGGCATAGCCTCTTTATGTCTCTCTCTCTCTCGTTTCTCTCTCTTTCTCTCTGTCAGGTGCAGCTGCTGCAGTCCAGGGATTAGTCTCACTCCAGATCTCCTTGAGTCAAAGTCAATAAAGGTACCGCAGTCTTGTGCCTCTAGCAAGTAGCTGATTTCAATCAGCATCACAGCTGATGAGCCAAAAGGTTCTCAATGTGGAGTCAGAATGATGTCAGTTCTTACCTATTTGTTATTCTGTTATACCAAAAAGAGTTTCTTTTATCTTAACATTACATTTGCCATCTTTATGTATTTTATCCTTTATATTAATTACACAGTTTATTAATACAGGAAAGAGGTAGCAGAAGTGAGAGAGACAGAGAAATGCATTGCCTAAAAGAAACTACTATACTGTATATACAGAAAGGTAAATGGAAAAGAAAATTAAGCTATCTTACCTATTTAGGGTCTGGACTGATTTTCATAATGCAAAGTGATGGTGAGACCAGCCAGGGCTGAAGGCAAATGCAGATGGGCAGCTCACAAACCTGAGTGGAAATTTTTTTGTGTCTGAAGCTGTAAATTGGACAGACATCCATTGTATGCCGGTGTGGTGAAAAAGCGAAGGGGAAAGGGGGAAGGATTTCCTTTCCATAAGAGCTTTGGCATTCAAGGGTTTCCCTCATTTTTTTCTTTTAGGGGGAAGGTCAGCTTGATAGACTTTGGACTGATGTCAAATGTATCATGTCACAGCAATTTCATTAACAGGAATTGTGACAGAAATTGAACCCCACTATTTGCTGGCAATGTGAAGTCAGGTACATTTCACATACACACACAGGTTAGTTTTCTTTTACATTGCTACTGTGGAGAAAATGAGGTTTCTGCAGCTTCATGCTGAGTCATGTCAGACAGGAGGCCAGAATGAGAAGTATCACAACCGATGCTAAACCAGGAAGTGGCAACTGATGCCAGTGATGTCCTATTAACATTCCTTTCCAACAAGGCAATCTGATCCATCAATTTGCATTAGTGTGCTGCCTCAAACCACTGGCTTAACCCGCGGAGACCTCTATCCTTGTGGAGTCAAAGAAGGAGTCAATATTTAGACTAAATTGATCATACACGTAGTTTGGATACTAAAAACCAAGGCAGTATGGTAATGACTAAAGAAGTCTGAAGCTTTAAATCAAATCTAGAAGTGTAACTTTTAAAAGCGTCATATTTGGGTACAGGGCTGTTTGCGCATGTTCTGAACATAATGGCGTGAAGCCTAAAGCTGGTCCTAGATTACTGCAAACGCATGTGTCTAAACAGAGCTCTTGTACTTGTACAGCTGATTATGACCTGGATAGATGGAGAGACCTGGGCCATTTTGTGTTAAATTTAGTCCTCTAAAGCACATTGTGTGTGGTAAGGGATTTAAAGTAGGGTATCCACAGTATTCTCTGAGAGGGCATTGTTAAAACAAGGCAATGCTCTGCAGAAGGATAAGAAAGAATGACTGTGGATTACATTTTTATCACCCTTAACTTTAAATGACTTTACTGTTCATCACCGTTCCTCCTGGTGCAAGCGGTGACTGACACTGCACCTGAAAGGTGAAAAACCAAGCCAGATGGAGCTGTGTTCATTTGTGATGCCCGGTTTAAACCCAGTGACTACCTCATTTCCTCAAAGGTTTTCCATCACTTCTGCAGACAAGAATGACATAATCTATAACATGTCTTGTATCAACATGAGTTAGTTATCAACATGTATATTTTCTGTATATAGGGTTTGCGGAGGGGTTGAGGAGAAAGTATGAGCCAGGAAAGAACTGGAGCACCTTGTTCTAAATCCATCTCAACCCTCTGCGCAGTACATTACAGCTATAGCCTAATAATGTTTCCCTTCCAAGACAGCTTTTCCAATGTTTTGTAATGCTTTTAAAGTTGTGTTAGAGTTGAGGAGGATATTGCACTAATAAAGATTTTAAATCAAGTTACAAATTGTCTTATATTTGTGTAAAAACATATCTGGTATTTGTCCTACGCAATCTACTGCATTTAATATGCCTAAAGCCAAACAGCAGTTTGTAAATGTCTAAGGCATGTCAAATAGGGACACGTTCAGTTCAGATTAAATGGCAAGCGAATAGTTAATATCTTCTAGATATATTCATCACAGGCACTCTATGATACAAGTCTCGACCGTGACTGTTTGACAAGCTCACAGATGACGCGCTCTGAGGAACTCACAGTCACCTCGAGGGCTTCCTTCATCTACGACACACCGCTTGCCGTTTCATTTTTCTCCTGACGTGGAAACGCGTCTGGCGCATTTAGTTCTCGTTTACGGCAGTGTTTCTTCATTTATATGTATATGTAAAGCGAGTATAAACCTTCTTTCTCTGCGTTCAGGTAACGCGAGCCAATTAGAGCTCGCAAGCGGCGCTTAACACACGAGAGCTCACGGAAAAAGAGGCGGGTACATCGCGCACCTTCAGAGGACCCGGAGCGCGCGCGCGTATTCACATCGCTCGAGCTCACAGAGAGCAGCTTCAGTACTCACGGAGGTACACGGGCTCAAACCGGCGGCTTGCAGAGGGGGCAGGTGGACGTCTGCGCAGACTACCACCTCCGCTTGGCGGTCTGAAAAGCACCTCGGTGGAAATTTGTTCACTTCTCACAGCCTGTCCTTGACATCAGCATAACTCTTCATAAAATACATGCCGTTTAAGTGCTCGTAGTAAACAGTTCCTCAAGATGGAAAACGCCCACACTAAATCTGCATCAGAAGTTTTAGCAAACTTCGGTGTAAACGAGAACACTGGACTGACGCTGGAACAAGTGAAAATTAATTTGGAAAAATATGGACCAAACGGTGAGTGAACTAACGCGTATTTGCCTTCCGGTGTTCAGAAGTGTTTGCTCTGACAGTGATGAAATGCGTTAATCATGCCGGTAAAGCTGGTCAAACGCAAACCGACGCGTTTCCTCAAACGTTAGGCTGTATGATCGCACACTTTATTATTTCACAGATCATACGAAACAGGGGAAAAGAATAAGATGCCGGCTTGGTGAGATCCATGAACAGCGTCGTGCATTGCAGATGAGATGTTTGAAATGAGGGTTCGCCAATCTTTTAAAGTTTTGAACTACATTGAGGACAACCTTGACGCATCGTTTACATGTGTTATCATGTGCATGTGTTATGTGTGTTTATTGCACACAGTATGAATAATTTTGACTGTCAGGATTAGTTGTTTTTTAGGTCTTGAGGTCATGGATAGATGTTATGTATGCTTGTGAGGAGCCGCTTTTTTCCTGTCAGTTGGGACTTGCTTTTTTATGATGATTTAATGGCTTTTGAGACCAGCATTTTCCATTCATCCTCTTTTATGACCCTTAGTTTAAATTCAGGCAAATCAAATGTGATTCACCCACTGTAATGTACCTGGCCATCAGCCTCAGAGTGTATTGTTGATCTTTTTGCACCGGTATTATTCAGCTAAACCGGACAGAGATGCAAGTGTCCACGTACTGCAGAATTTCTTCCACCCGTCACTCTGAGCCGTCAGCTCCCACACTCAATGGACGCGGAACTTTTTGGCTTAAAGGCATACTGTAGTCAGTACATTTTCCATGTGCATGGAATAGCAATCCCTTTTAAAAGGAAACATTGTTTAAAGAGATAAAGAGCTATATAATGCACTGGTGACCAACGTTATAGAACTTGAGAAACCAGTTTTCTACTTCCTCAGTGAGACAGAATGTTCATGGAGAAACAGTGCGCTTCAGGTTACGTTGCCCTACTACAGTTTGTTTCAGAGAACACTCAAAAAAGTAGCTATGCTGCTTTACTTTGTATTTCATTTTAAGCATTTCGGTTGCTCATAAGAACAGTAGCACAGTCCAGCTAGCTGCTGTACTTCAACCTCTACTGCTGTCATAGTAGTTGTAATGATTGTACTTTTAACACTTAATTTTGAACTAGCGAACTAGCTGAAGTAAACCAATGTTACAGTCTCTGTGTAGGTTCAACGTGATGGTTTGAACGAGCAGCTGCGACACTCACCACCGCTAACTTCTTACTATTAATGCATGTCTTAATGTCTCAACCATGTACAATACACATTTTTATGTTTTGTGTCTGAAAAGAGAAGACATTAAGCTATTTGGCTTTGGCGTTTAGCCTGCCATTGTTGCTTTGTGATTTTTTTTGTTTTCACTCCCAGAATCATATAAAATTTACATGACATCAAATAACAGATTTATTGTTAATTTATTGTTGTCTTGTAAGCCGCTGCCACACTTGCATTTGACCTTCTGTTAATATGACATCCATATTAACATAATGTAGATATCAGAACCACCATTGACCCATGGACTGATGTCAGTATGGGTACAGCTGTGTGTCCATAGAGGAAACCGGCAGATAATAAAGAATTACTATTTGCATTTGACCTCCAGGCAGACTTTTCTCTTCTGCAGCATAAGCACAATGTCCAGTGACCTTCCAATTGAGTCCGTTAAAGCGACACACTCATTAACTCATTACATACATACTCAGCATTAAACGACTTTAACATTACTTTATTTGCTGATCTCATTAGCCCTCAAATTACCTGCAGGATGTTCCTTTTTAAAATGGGTTTTATAGTTTGTGCTTGACGTCTTGACCATTATCTTCTACTGAATAGATGTACTTTGATCCCTGCAAATGTTCTGTGTAACATCTGCCCTCACTTTGAATATAAACTATATATAATATACAGTGTAGTGTTGAAGATGGTGGCTTTCTCATTTTGAGGTGTCAACTTCCTGGTTGACATGCAGCTGTATGCCGCAGGGAATACCCTTTTCTCTATGAACTATTGCACGCCTCACCCTAGTGTAAAACACTGGCACGCATTAGTCAAAATGTATTAGTATATATTTCTGCAAACTTTATTTGTGCTTAGCTGTCTTAAGTTGACATAAAGGTCTGAAGTGGCAGGTGTATGATGAACACTGTTGAACACTGTTGATGAACACTGAAACACTCTATGATATTAATTCAATTTTATTTGAATAGTGCTTTTTAACAATGTTACATTGCTTAAAAGCCACTTTACAAATAATACAAGAATAATAATAAAACACAGAACAAATGTCAGATATGATGGCTGTTTTGTTTCAAGTAACAAATATTGCATGTGCTCTCTGATGCATTTAGGCTTTTTTTCCCCAATTTGTTGCACTTTTTCCCAATTTATGGCCTTGTTATATGTTATATGTGTTTTGTTTGTGTAAGAGTGTTTTTGTTCCAGTTTGTTTTGCGTATATGTGGGTGTGAAATGCAGCAGACTGGGACATTGTTAATGCAGGTGGACAGAAGGGTTTGTTTACCATTAAACCATTAATCATTACTGTGTATTAGACATCCGTGTTTTATTTTCAGAGGTAATTCTGACACGGGCTTTTGCATTGTGCATCAAAAATGTAACATCAACATTTATCAGCAGAATTCACCTCTTATTAATAGAGAGGAAGGCCCCACCCCTCTCTTTTCTTTCTGTAAGAAACCTCTTAAAATAACCTTAAGATACAGCATTGTTTTTTAAATATGAGTAGGTGACTGTTTTAGAAACATTTTTACTATGCAGGTTGAAAGTCTCTTCACATCCTTATAGCAATCACACAAGTAAAGTGGTGTATATCATCTGTGGAAGGCACAGGACCATAACATGTTTGTCCAATCATCGGTCTGAATGCAAGTATAGAATGTCCTACTTGCCTGTCAAACTATATATTTGCATACCTTCATGCACCATGGTCAGACAGACAGTCTTCTGTCATCACTGTGTTTGTTTTGGAGGAGTTGTGGCTTTGGAGAACACTCAGAAGGGAAGGTGAGATTGTATGCTTTTAAAGCTAGCTTGCTATTGCTAGCCTCTAAGAAATTGCCTGTCCTACCTTTAATAACAAACACTAAAAACAAGATGAATACTTCTCTACGTCACCTTAAGTAAGCATACCAGTCGATCCTTAAACTTGAAATGGAGCACTGCCAACAGAGCTATGGCTCCGATCATCTGACTATATTTTGGTTTATGCCTGTAGATTTTGGCTTTAAAAAATACTTTCCATGGTGCAAATTACACTATTACTTACTGTAATTTTACTGTACATTTAGAGTCATTAGAGCCTTCTTATCTACCTTGACCTGCTCTCATCTAGAAGATGATGTATAAAAGATGTGTACACGTCTGTAGGTCAAGGTACTGTAGTATCACATATTCTCTGTTTCACTGTGTAGTCAAATTGTTTTTGCGCAGTGTTTTAAATGATACTGTGCTCGCTGGTCCACTGCCATGGCCAAGAAAACCAGTTCTCATTAATCAACCTAAATTCAGCATGTTAAAACTAAGTAGGACAAACAATCAGTACACAAGATGCTGTACTGCTCTTTTCTGCGCTGTTCTGAATTAAGGTCATTGACATCATGTTGTTCATCCCCAGTGGCCAATGGTCAGACTTTGGTAAATGCTGTAATTGTAGTGGAATTTTACTGTCTGGTAACTCAATTGTTTGGTTAGCTGGGTATGTGTTTCTGACAGAGCTATAGTGGTAGGGCTAGATTTGCTTGCATTAAAAATAAGGGTTCATGCAATGAACGGTCTTTGTAAGATAAAGTTTTTGTGATTCATCTGTAAGGATCAGCACATCTTTCTCTATTCTGCTGGCATTAGGCTTGTCATGTTGACCCGTAGTAGATACTGTAACTTTTGCACATCTTCCCCTACACTGTTCAAACAGAGGATGTGTGAGGGGAAGTATGATCTGAGGAGTCTATAGAGGATGTTTGGTTTTTTCTATCTTTGTGGTGCAGAGTTTTGCGCACCCTGCTGAAGAGCACGTTTGTGTGTGACTGTGCACATGCATGTTTGTGTGTATAAGACAAACTGGCAGTTAACATAACAGAGGGGTAAATGTCTGCTGCTGTACACAATACACACTGCTGGCTGCCATGTGCACACCAGACACAGACAGTCGCTGGACTGAGGCCAGCCTAAGAGGACTCGGTGTGTCACTGCTGTATCTTTAATAGCTCTCATTTTGCCTTGTCTTTTATCTCTCTCTCTCTCTCTCTCTCCCTTTCTCTTTCACCCACTCTCTCACACACACTCTCACTCTTTTTCTGTTATGTCTCCTGATACTCTCAAAATGTTTTGCATTGGAGATAAACATAGTGGACGTGTTTTAAGAGTTACATTTGTCTGGTATGCCATACAAGCTGTGTGAAACTGCAGGCTTACGCTTGGATGGTTTTGTTTCCTCCTCAGAACTCCCCAATTACAACAGACTAGAATACCAGAATGTCACATTGCTCATACAACAGCTCTCCAAGCCCACTGAGAGCTGAGCTGCAGGCTTATTTCAAGATGTTATTTCAAGTGGATTAGTTTAAACTATTTAACTGGTTGTCATTCTTTAAAAGGCTGCATTCTTTCTCATGGTTTGGTCATGACCAATTTAGAACTGGAGGGGTGAATCTTTCTCAATTCCCTATAAGGTTCCCTGTGAGTTTCTGTAGCCTTACTGTAGCCCTTACACTATATCACTTTAAGCATATCACTTGTCTTTAAGCATACGTTCAAATACATCAACTCGGCCTATCATGTACATTGGCTTAGAAGGAACTCATATGCTGGCCGCGAAGTTTACATTTCATTGATGAATTGTTTCAACATCCTCTTAAGCGCACTTAACCATTTTATGTAGGCCTACTGTATTAGCATAACCACAAGAAAATATCGTCAGCTAGTGAAAACCACTGAAAACGCCTCGTGCCAGCTCTACAAGTTGTGCATTTACCACTGCTGCACCATGCATTAAATCTAAAGACCACTAAAGCATTACATCTTCAGTGTTATTGCTGTTTGACTCGTGTTAAAACTAAATCACACAAATTTTGCTTTTACTTGAAATGACGTAATCTAGAGCAGCACAACGGTGCATAAAATTAAACAGCTGTAAAATGCTAAGGTGTTCGTGAAGCATTCTGTTGCATTAGTGTCATCAGTTTACTGTAAATAATTGTATTGCATGTATTGCATTTATATATTTCCAAAAAAAGAAATGCTTTTTCGATGCTTGTTTGAAAGGAAGTAAATTGAGGCTAGAGCGTTATCATTAGCACATCTTGTAGTCGCAGCCGTGCTTAGTGTGTGTGTGTGTCTGTTTGTGTGATCTACTAACTTGTCACTCAGCTCTCATTCTCACCTCCCACTTCTGCTGCCTGCATCACCTCCTTGTGGCAACCACTCAGTTGACTCAGTCTATCTCTGTGAGTGTTTCTAGCTCGGTTTCTTGTGACCCATCTTTTTCCTTCACATGGTTTTGCCTTTTCGTGATAATCATCTCAGGTTGCATTTCTGTTTGGCTTTCTGTTGGTTTACTGTACTCAGACTAAAAGTTATGCCCAGAGCACACATAAAAACCTAATTGTACTGCAAGTCACTGTTGATAAGGGAATCTGCTATAGGCATGCTGCAATGTAATGTAAATGTTAAAAAATGTTTGCGTGTTTCTGTATCTAGTATGAATGAGTGTGTGGTTAGTGTTTGCATTCATAGACTTGTGTTACTTCCACTAAAGGAAAGTATGTCAATTTAACTCTGAATCAGGAACAAACCCTGCACTGGAAACCCAGAATGGTCAAACTAGCTATGGGTCATAATGGTTAACTAGTTGTCTAAGGGCTGACTTGTTAATTAATGTTTAGATTTTTATATAGATTTAGTAGATTTAGTGGAAGTTCTTTGTGTCAATCTTATGGTCATTGTCGCCCCAAACATGTCTGATGTCAAGTCCATGCAACGTAACAAATATATTGTTAGACTTTAAATGGTAACTATAATTGATGCTGTATGTTTAAATAGAACATGTGATAAAAAAGCATAGATTCAAATTTTGTTCGTGTGTGTTGAAGACATAAATATTGTGTTTTTTAAACTCCGGGGATTACTGTGAGTGATGTATGAAGTTGTACAGTGTCAGTGGAAACTTTGTGGTACAAGAGTTTCCTCTTTAGAGAGAAGCAATCAAGCAGTGTTGTGTAACACCACAGAGAGCCAATACCAATGCTTTGACCTGCATGAACCAACAGGTCATGAAGTAGCCACAAACGTTACATTAGATTTGTGACCATAGTTATATCAGCATGCATTTAAAATGGACTTGGTGGTTTTTGGTTGCAGGTTTGCTAACATAAGTATACTTTAACTATGGGTATGTGTCATGGGTTTGTGTCAAACCCCTATGAACTCTAAACTAAATACAAAGGCATGAACAATTCAGAATAACATTAGGATGCTAACTGTGCTGTTAATGTTGTTGCCTAAATCCTGAGGGGAACACATTTAGTGACAATTTCTAGCGACATTAGTAAAGATGACCATTGCTTTTGTCTAGTAGAGCTTTAGTGGATGGGTGTTTTCAGGGCACTTTAGACTTCAGTTTAACATGAGATTTTAAACATTTAACATTCGGTGTTGTTTATAGTCGCACACATCACTCATTTCTTTTGTGCTTTACGTTTTCTGTATTCTCTCTGTCCCTACTGTTTATTTTCTTGGATGTCAAAGATGAAAACACACAGATGAGTGAATTATATATTCACAATAATGTCCTGCTTCACTTACAGTAATTTAGCTTTAAACTGTCTTTGCATCTAGTTTCCATGATGACTGTCTGTAAGTCAATTACTGTGGCACGACAACATTAGAATTTCTTCCAAGTTATTTTGAGAAGCTGAAGGAGGCTTGAAAATGCTGTTTAAAAGGCAGCAATGTAAATGACTCTTAAAACACGGAATGATTTTCTGCCTATAACATACATTTAATATAAATAAAACTGATGTCCCCTCCTTAATTTAGATGTATTAGTATTGGCTCTGTACTTATGAATTATAGTAGGATACAGTTGTTGTGATTAGTTTCAGTGTAAATCAGGAATTCGGTTTTTGTTTGCAAATTGAAAATCATTAAATTTGTGTGAATGTTGACACCTTCTGTCGGAATCGGCCACGTCAGCCAGTGAGATGCTGTTTCCAGCCATGTCCTTAAGCCAAGTGGTCATGGCAACTTCTCATAAATTTCAACCAAGTGGTTGAGGTCAACAGAATGAGAAGATGTGAAGCATCTTTAATCTGTATTCCATAACAGTTATTTCTGTTTTCCCTCTGCTACTGTTTCATGGCCTGATTAGGCATTCCTGGAGTTTTTTTTGTTTTGTACTGCATAATAAATGAATGAAGTGCTCAGAATATAGGTCTAAATGTGTGTGCTTTATATACCCTCAAAAACAACTTGTACTCTTATGTAAGTGGTGCATACTAAAGCGTAAAACGCCCATAGACTAGATGAAGATGAGCCTGAGCTTTGTTCAGGGACCAGAATGTGAGAAAGGGCTAGGCTCTTTTGACTTTGGTTAGTATGCAACCACCTAACAACCACTCAGGACAACCTAGCAACCACCCATAAAACCCTATCAACCACATAGCAATTAACTAAAAACCACTCGGAACACCTTAGCAAGCAAACAGTAATGCCCTGAAAACCTTCCACAACACCCTGACACCTTGGTGTCACTTTGGTTGTCAGTGGTTATTTTAGAAGAACGCTGAAAGAAACAACTTTTTGTGCTAATGCATTATGATATGTATACATGTACTCTTTTTAAACCTGCAGTCCATAGCTTTTGCCTCTCTACTGCCATCTCTGTTGGTAACCTAGAATTGCAAGGTAGCCTACTTGCAGAGTTGTTTTCTTGTCAGTGGGTGACTGACAAAATGGCAATCAAAAAACTGGAGGTAAATTTCAAACAACTGCTGTAGGAAAAAACTACAAATGCTGCGCCATCTACAGAACCCAGGCATGCAATATAGCAGCTGGATCTTCTTCTTTCTGTTTACAGACGGGCGTTTCCAGCGAAATCGGACCTGACAGCTCAGAATATAAATTACTATTATAAACTTAGTTGCAAATCAGAGTATGTACTTGGGCCATATTTTGACTTTAGACAGCTGTGTGCTGCCATGTACTGACTTTCTAACGCTGTTCAGAAACTTCCTCCTACTTCCCAGAGTCCAGCCGTTGCAGGCTGTGTGTTGTTGGCAACCGTTTCCAGGAAGTGTTTCCCCTCTCCCACTGACTGGTGTGTAAACAGACTGGCACTTGTTTTCATTTACTGTGTGGTTGTAGAGAGAGTGAAAGAGAGAGAGAAAGCATGTTCCAAAGGACATTGGAAAAACAGAGCGAGATGAATTTAAAAGGAGGGAAACAAAAGTGTGTTTGTGTGTGTTTCAGACTTTGTGTGTTAGGGCAGAGTGAAGTCACAGGGTTGGAATGTGCCTGGGCCAGACGAGCAGACACAGCCCAGATGACTCTGGGGGAATCCTTGGCACACCCCGACAGGGGAACCCTTCCATCCTTTCTCTCTTTTTTTTACTCACTCTGTCTCTCCCACCCTTCGTCTGACTGCATCTATTTACAAGGGCTGTGGTGGTCTCCAGGCCAGTGGTTGAACCTACAGTAGGGAGGATTCCCATCAAGAAATCCCCACCTATGGTCAGTACAGCTGTTCCTGAGGACACAATATAGGCAAGAATCAGCTGTAATTTACACCTTATTAGTAAGGAAAAGCGATGGGAGCACAATGTGCTCTGGCACACCTGGAAAGAAAGGAAACTCGGGCCCATTACTACCTGTGCTCTGCCATCCACAACAGATGTCAGATGAGTTCCTGTTAGTTTTCAGATAATGTCATTTTAAATTAGACGTGATCCCACTACAGTGATTGTAAGCTGAAGACTGTAACATTGGGTTCAGGATTCCAAATGGAGATGAACCAAGGCGCAAACTTTTAAAACTCTGAAAAGTAAAAGTGCCGGAATGAGTGAACTGGTTTCAGTGCAGCTTCTAAGCTAGGTTCTGCCTGACTAAGTCTTTCTGAGGTTGTAAGATGGTTTATTTTTGGATATAGGTGGTGGCTGTTTACAAAATGTTTTGTTTAATTATCAATCTGTTAGTAATGTAAGAATTCATCTGCCACAAGAGTTTAAAATTAGAGCTAGAATTATAAGTCTGAACTAGAGATAAAAAACTGGATAATTCTGAACGTAATGTATGCAGAGTGTCACTAAAGAGACAAGAATGACTCACAGTTATCAGAGCTTATCCCATGCAGCACTCGACTTCAACTTTTTAGCCTTTTAATACAGACAGATCTCATAGCCTTAGGAAAGATGAAGAGAAGAATCTCCTCTGTTCTTGAAAGCAGAGCACACTCTTTCATGTCTTCCTCCCTCTTTCTCCTCTATATCTGAACTGTTTCATTTCCTTCATTCTTGCTAGTTCAGTTATGAAAAACCTGAGTTTAAGACTCAGCCTTAATAAGTAAACGTATAGCTACGATTGATTTTGTTTTCACCTTTACTATTTTTCTCAAATGTTGGTGGAAATGTAATCATTGAAGGGCTAAGTGTGTGTTAAGACTGCTTTACTTTCTTTTTAAAAAGGAAATGGGAATATTGATGCTTTCCCACTACGTAATTCCACTGCTGCAGGTCGCTACGAGCAGATTTCATTGTGGTTTCCACTGCACGTGCCTCGAGCGTATTCCCATCTGCTGCCCAGAGCCTGTCTGAGCCTGAGTGTTTGTGTTCAGGAAATTTTCAGGTCTGAGGACATCATGGATGGCTTACCTCATTCCCAGCTTTCCTCAGTTTATGGTGCACAAGAGTATGAGTCAACAGTTACGCTAACAGAAAAAGGAGGAGGAAAGGACTCACGTGTTGGAAGCATGGAAGGGGGAAGCCCTCCTAAGTTCCATAGTTCCAACTTAGAGACAGAAATTGCAATGGAAAAGTTTCTTGGTTATCAGAATTGCTATGGATGTAGGCTTTCTCTCTGAGCAGAATGAAAAGGAACACTCAGTATACGCAAAACTCAAGGCTAACTTGACCTGAGTAACACAAAACATGCACGCTGGATTTTAGGAACACCCTGTATTTTCTCTCGCTATCTTTTGGATTGACTCCAAGGATTTTCCATTATGCTTTATCTCTGATCCATTCATGAACACTGTACCCGAAACAGCGTGTTCCTTTCCACTGCGGTGTAAATCTGTCATGCTATAACAAAAGTTGTGATTAAAGCTCTGTTTCTCAGATGCTGTTTATGTTATAATAACGTTATAATAACACAGCAGCAGTGAGAATTGCTCGTTAATGAGACCTCACTTTTTAACACAGATGGGCCCAAACGCTAAAAGACTGTGATTTCTTAGGACTTCAGAGTAGAGCCTCAACAAATAGGGCATCTGTGTTGTAATTATGATGCGCGTGTGTGTGAGAGAGGTCAGTGAAGCTCCGCCCCCTCCCACTCTCCACATGCTCCTCGGCTCCCACGCGCTCTGACTCGTAAATCTTCTAGAAATGACTAAACAGACGTGTGTAGGCCACAGAGCTCATCTGTGTCCTATGACTTGTGCACAATGCCAGAAATGTTTTTCATCATGAAATCTCTTTTCAGGGAGGAAACACATTTACCAAACAAACTCCATCACAGATGGTGGTCCGTCTGTACATCTTCCACCACAGATGATGTATTTTGTATGCGTGTTGTTTGTGGTATACGTTTATACATTACCGAGTAACGTACCGCTCAGCTTAGCTGCAGCTTAATTTTTGTAATAAATATAGATACAAGCCCAAACATCACATTACTTTATTTTTATGAAAATATTACAGAATGATACTGTGACCATCTCTGAGATAACATACATTTGTAGATATCAAATTATATTATTTTATATTTATTTAAACGTAATATTATATGGCTGGTATTTGTTTAGGGAACTGAACATGACTTCTTTAGGGTTGTCATATAGTAATATAATGCGGCATATTAAACAAAAGCTTTGGAAACTTTTCAGAGGTTCCAGTCTGTTCATTTCTATTCTGCAAATAGAAAGAGTCCATTAATCCTAAATCAATAATTGCCTCTGCTAATCTGTAATCCTCTGGTTTAGTGTTGTGCTGTGTGTAACTGTGTATTTATAACATGCAGGCAGAAAATGAAGCCTGCTCACAGCATCACAGCATGAAATTAAAAAGAAACTGATGAAAACAATGT
This sequence comes from Botia almorhae, assembly GCA_036877575.1. Classification (NCBI taxonomy): domain Eukaryota; kingdom Metazoa; phylum Chordata; class Actinopteri; order Cypriniformes; family Botiidae; genus Botia; species Botia almorhae. The sequence goes on from JAZGTJ010003043.1 coordinate 21,328, forward strand.
TTTTATAATGCAGCCTTTCTAACAGAATCCCTAACAGAATTGTTTTATTTTTCTCTCTCTCCACCTTGTTCCCCTCCTCTTATTCCACTACGGATTACCTCACTGTGTTTTGACTGACAGAGCTCCCAGCCGAAGAAGGTAAATATTGATTTTTCCATCATGTTGTTACTGCTCTGTCTTTATGGGTTGCACCCATAAAGCATGGGCTCAGTTGTTCTGTTTTACTAGAGGTACATTTTAAGACTTGGGATACATGCACTGGGTTATAGCTGTTTGCAAAGGTTTCCCAAAGTCCTTCTGGAAAATTAAACTAATAAACTCAGTGGTCATCAAATATGTTTTGCACATTTTTCAGCTGTGTATAGCAATAAGAAATTTGCAGAGTGACAATCACTGTAAGTTCATAAGATCAATGTTCCAATAATCAACACAAAGTATTGATATAAAAATACTTTAAATCTGTTTCTCTCACAGGTAAGTCGTTGTGGGAGCTGGTGGTGGAGCAGTTTGAGGACCTCCTGGTGAGGATTCTGCTGCTGGCAGCCTGTGTGTCTTTCGTAAGTAACTTTCTCTCTGGTTTCAAAGTGGTTCAGAAATGTTATCACCCTCATTTTATCACCAGGATAATAAATAGTAACACACAACCAGAGCCACACAGCTCCAAGTTGTATAGCAGATGTAGTTCATGCAGTAGGTGAGCTAATGCAGAGCCACAGACGGAATGAGTTGCTGTCACCATCTGTTTATCAACACCTATTTCTGTGTACTAAACCACACATTTCACTAAATGGTTGTAAATGATCAGGAGGAAGAGAGAGATTAGGTGAGAGAGGATTTTTTTCATCCCCTGTATTTAATTATGTACAATATTCATCTCTTTTTTGTCAATCATGTCTTTTTAGTCAAATGATTTATGTAAAACGTTGGTCTGAACTCATTTGTGTGACTTAAAATCACATACCTCTGGGTATTGCGCTGTGGCTGTTGTGCCGTGACTAGAAAACACACAGGTTTGAATGAGAGTCACTTGTTTTTCCATAATGCATGCAGTGCTCAAAATTAAGGACACTAGGCAGAAATAGTGGTTGCCCCTTTGTGCCAGTGCTGGCTTGTCACTATGTGTTACATTTCTTAATATATACATGCAATCATATGCTTTGCAAACCTGATGTACCGAATGTTGTTATTGCAAAATCTGCTGAATTAAATGGATCACCAAGGTAACGCCAAGGTTAAACTTGCAAGAATGACTTTCAAGAATGATGATCTTGGAAGCATCAGTTAGAAATAGGTTGAAAATGATCAACAAATTGGTTATTCAGCAAAACTGTGTGTGAAAGTATAGCTTTATATTTCAAATTATTATTCCAACATCAAACCAAAGAAATGAATTTTTAAATAGTTTTCTGTTATGAAATGTATGTATACATACATTTCATAACAATTTTTTGTGTATATATGTATGTGTGTGTATATGTGTGTATACATATGTGTATACATACAGTCTCAGCAGACTTGTTAAAAAGTCTTTAAAGATGACATCTGAAACCATTATTGTATAGTTTACTTAAATTAAATACCATAAATAATTGGACTGACACCCATGAAGTTCATTTGAGGTGTTTTTATACTGTGATGTAATGATTGTGTGCTGCTGTGATTCTTCCGAGCAGGAATCTAAATTTTCCAACACTCTGACTTGAAACTGTTAAGCACAGTCTGTTTTTCTTATTGCCTTTTATGAATTTATCTTTTTATGAACTTTCCATCTGACTTCAAGTACAAAGAGGGCACAGCACAGCAGAAGCCCTCCAGCCCCCCACAGTTCTGACAGAATATAGACACACACTCACTCTTACCCATAATGAAACGGACAGTTAAACAATTTTCAAAAAAAGTCACATTAGCTGCTTTTGTGTAGCACTGATACACATGTGCATGCTCCTTTGTTTCCATACTGCGCTCAGGGTTGACATCAGCTATTGGAGCTCTGCTTGTGTCATCTATCATCCTGTCTTTTATCCATACTTTTTTTATTGCCTTAACCATGGTTAAATTCTATGAGGTGAGCACCAGTCTTCCAACCACTGGAATCTTGTGGAACAAATGAAACTGATAAAAAGATATTGCATTAGACCTCCCAGCAAGGTGTCGGTTTGTGTCGGACATGAGCTGTGGTAAAATGGAAATAGTCCGGGGAGAATCAGCCTGTTCTTTGAACTCATTTGTGTGCCTTTTGAATATATTAAAATCTTTAGAATCCAGCCTTCCTGACTTTTTGCATGTTATGAGAACAAAGCCATCGGTATCCAGGCGACGGAGGAGCCGTGGAGACAAAAGTGCTGTCTTTTTTAATGTAGTTATTTATTTATTTCATTTTGTGTTTTGAAACAATTGCTATGAGGGTATGATAGCCTGACTCATCATAGAACAGCATGTGCTTGGAATAAAAGCTTTTGGATGGAAACAAACAGATCCACTTTTGCTGCCATGCAACTACCAGTCCCAAGACATCTGAAATCATTGCTCATCCATTCTTTCAAAAAGACCTTATTTCAAATTAAATAGTTACATTACTGTAATGCTGTACATTTTAGTTTTTTGACACATCAGTTTGTCATTCTTTGAGAATTTGTTTGACATTCTTTCATTCCTTCCTTTTTTAAATTTCTCCTGTGTACCCTCTTTAACTTCCATTAGAGGTCTCAGTGTGTGTGCAGTGTCAGCTACAGTTTCAGCAGATTTCTGACAGGCTGTACATCAGTATAATGTCATTATCCTCTATTGTAATTTCTGTTAGATTGCGGTATAAAATCAGAATCTGCCACACTTGAGACTCCAGCAGAGCGCTGTGCATCGTGAGCGAAAGGTCATCTGAACAATGGATGGACTTCCTGTATTTAAAGGGTAAAGGCCTGCCAAAAGGCTATTCCATTTTATGACTTCAGAAATGAGTCTCGGCGGAGCGATTGTGAGGTTTCCTTGCTCTCAAGAGGGGGTGAGACATTATGAATGACTGAATTTGCTCTGTCCTGAGGTCGTATTGTGGTCACTATAAATAACTTTTAGCTAGTAATTGTATGTTGAAAACTGGTTTCTTGGTTCATTTGTGTGGCATAATATCAACCCTAGTCTTTCCGGTTTACCTCACACAGTGCAAAAGTTGCTCAGACAGCATTAGTAAAGTTGAGAGCTTGCATGGGCCATCAGTTTCTAAAATGTAAAACATTCATCAGATGTTTAGAAATGCCTGGGCTAAAGTATTAGATTTTTTTATAGTCAGTTTTACATTTACATTTATGCATTTGGCAGATGCTTTTATCCAAAGTGACTTACAGTACATTCAGGGTATACAATTTATGTATACCCTTAAATGATGCGCTCCTGGGAAATCGAACCCACAACCTTTGCGCTGCTAACGCAGTGCTGTACCAGTTGAGATACAGGAACACATTTGTATATAATTTAAAGTGTAAAAGTGGATATAGAGAAGGATTTTACTGTACTGACTTTTATGAGTGTGTAAGACCTCAGTCAGACATGCTGCCCAGAGCCATGACCTGACAGGATTTAGCTTGGTGATCTAAACTCTAAGCCACTCATCTGTGTGGCTCTTCTCAATATTTCACTGATCTATGCCTTTTTTTTGCTGGGATGTTGCAAAAAACTGTGGGTTTCTCTTTTATCCCTCTCAATCTGCTTCTACTATTTCTGGTCCCCGCTTTTCACCCATCTCATTTGCCTGCCCATCTTATTTCACGGTTACTCTGTGATTTAAAGAAGCCCCTGCATGAACCCATCACTTTGTAATGAAAGGTTAAAGGGAGACTGTTCTATGGCTGATCTTGTATCTAAGTTGCACAAATAAATGGAAAGAGAGAGAGTGTGTGTGCAATATAAATGCATAATTTGAAAGAGGTCTGTGGAGGACATCAGTCAGATCATCTATGAAAAGCCATAAATTAAATGTTTAAATATGATTAGTGTATTTATGTTCATAAAAAATGTCTTCCACTCCTTCTGTCCTTCTCTCTCTCTCCTCTCTCTCTCTCTCTCTGCCCTTCATATTTGATTTAATTATTCAAAATGTCCACAGAGTTAATATATACAAATTGCTGTCTGTCTATAACTCCACCATTTTGTAACTCTATCCTACATTACTGTGCTACAGTGACAAACTCACATTTCAGGTCCGGTCATGGCAAACTTTTCTTGAGTTTCAATATTTGATGTGAGGTTGAGATGAAAATGTCAAAGTTATAAAATGAAGAAACTGACTGCATATTTACACATTCTTCTACTACTGTCTGCCTGGGGGCATGTAACTGATGACATGATTTTGCTGAAATATTTTGAATGGGTGCAAAATTATACATATCTTGTTTCATAACAGGTGAAGATGGATTTTGTAGTGGTGTATTTTTGTAGCAGCGTAAGAGTTTGGTCCTACAGATATACCCTGTTTACATCAGGTATTAAGATGCATTTTGGTGCTCTAATCACAGCACTTAATACATGTCTAAATGGGGCTCAAAAAATATTGTGATCCAATCATAAAAACCAGGAAGGTGGCCAAAAACTTGTGACTACATCACATTGGTATGCTAATGCTAATCCATTGTGATGAATGAAGGACTTCAGTGTAGGGCTGCCTACTAATGTTATTTAATATAATTATTTTCTAATGAATATGGATTTCTTATGGTTTTTATTGCCTAACCATTACCATCAAACAGTGGTACAAATGACATCACAAAAACACTTTTCCCTCAAGGCAAGCTTCAAAATATGTGACAAATGGAAATGTATTATACTGTAAACGGCCCTCGCCCACAGACCAGCCCTCGCGTTTCCAAAAGTGAATGGTGGAAAGTTTGTTCAAAATTAAACGGGCAGATAGAAGCAAAAAGAGAGTTGTGCTGTTTAAATAGCTTGAGGTTTAAAAGTCATGCCGGTAAGCACAGGAATATGTTGTGTGCATAGTTCAGGGAACGCCCGACCTGAAGTCATGACTTCAGAGCCTACTCATAAAATGTCTTTGCAACTGGTCAAAGGAATCTAATTACGTGCCACCTGTCGAAGGGATTTTTGTCCTGTAATGTAATGTGGTACTTGTTGGGTTCTCTCACAAAATTTGTAGCTATTTAATTGATGAATGTTAAGCAAATAATCTTTGATGGTAAGTTTTGGTGTATAATCTTTTGATGGGTAACGTGTGCGTGTTTGTTCGTTAGGTGTTGGCCCTGTTTGAGGAGGGGGAGGAGTCAACCACAGCCTTTGTGGAGCCCATTGTCATCCTGCTGATTCTGGTGGCCAATGCTGTCATTGGAGTCTGGCAGGTGGGTGTGTGTGGGGTGGGAATCTGAAGGCCCACAACAAATTCAGCTAATGATCAAATCCATCTTCTCAATGAGAATGTCAGAACAGAAGAACGAGACTGCTTGGTGTCCCACTGTTTAATATCAGATACACTACAACTACTCCGTCTTCTGTTCCCGGACTGTCAGGTGTCTCGTTACGCCTGTGTGTGTAAGGTTATGTCATGTCATTTACATTTATAACACAATAGCAGATCATTGCCATGGACTGTATTTACAGTGCCAAGAGATTTTCTAAAGTTAGCTAATTAATCCTGTCAGTGCTTCCTGCTATACATGCTTATTGACTGCTCTCTGAATTCACAACTTAAAGCTCTGAAAAGTTGTTTATATATTCTAGAAACATTTACTTTACATTTACATTTAGAACATACTTTTAGATATAGTACTAAACATTTTAAGGACATATACAGTACATACAAAAATGGCTTATATTGGGAGCCTACAATGTTGGGGCCAGTAAGCTAATAATATAAAACCCTACTGTTTATTTATTTTGTTATTATTCACACTAAAAATACCAAATATAATTCGATGCTTTAAGTGAAATAAGTTTTGCATTTTTTTTTAAACCTGGCATAGGACAAAGCTCATAGGTTACTGTTGGACTGTAGGTCCTGATACTGTTTGCTTTTAATCTGCCTAATTAGTCCAAAAAGACGAACCAGAGTAACAGTGGCCAGTGCTGATGTACTGTGAATTGATGTTGTGTTTCAGGAGCGAAATGCTGAAAATGCCATTGAGGCTCTGAAAGAGTATGAGCCAGAAATGGGCAAAGTGTATCGCATGAACCGCACGGCCATCCAGAGGATCAAAGCCCGAGACATTGTACCTGGAGATATTGTGGAGGTTTCTGGTGAGCATTGACCTGTTTCTGACCTCACTTTCTCTTTCTTTCTCTCTATCTCTTTTTCCTCACCCTTCCCCTGCTTTGAGAATGATGCTGAAATCTGCAGAAAGATGATGTTTGTGGAACAATACACAGATTTCACCATGACCTCTAGCTTGGATCCTGGTGGAGAAGAGGGGATTGCGGCTGAACTTTTGCCCATGTGGTCTGACATAATATGGAGTGGAGGTGGCCTGGTGCTTTTTCCTACTTACAGTCATCACTACCTCTTGGTTTTCCCAAAGCACACAAACACTAGCTGTCATTTTTCCATGGCTTCCCATTGGCTTATGTGTGGCTGCCTAGAGTGTGTGTTTGTGGGTGTTTTACCACAGCTCTTTGCCCTGAACGGCAGCCCTCTGTGTGTGTGTGTGTTTATGGGCTTCTTGCCAAAGGTTGAAAGCAGCGCAGGAATATCCCAGACTGTCTTACGTAAGTGGCTTTCCTGTGAGTGCAAGGGTGCCAAGCAGAGACATGCATAATAAAAATCTGTGTGTGTGTGTGTGTGTGCGTATGCATGTGTGTGCATGCATTGGTAGCTGTGTATGTGCATAAACTTACACAGCTACCAAAGAAAGGATACTACTCTCTCTCTCTCTCTCTCTCTCTCTCTCTCTCTCTTTTCCATATTGTCAGTCCCACCAGTCTGTTGTCATTTTGTTACATGCAGGTGTGTGCATATGCATATATAATAAATGCTCTGGATAGGGAATCGGCTTCAAAGTCAGTGTTTGTTTTCTTAAACCTTTGCTCGCTAATGATCTCCAGTCTGCATCAGCCAAGTGTGAAGCAGAAAAGAGGAGATGCCTGAGAGGAGGGGGGCGCTTACTTTCCTCTATTAGAACAACACCCTGCTGAAAACAAAAAGATAGAACACAGTGTAATAATCCCGCATTACACAACAAGACAGATTCTCAGATTCATGCTTGAGAGAGGCTGCACTCATTCAGAAACACGGACACGACCACATTGCTGTTTTATTTGTGAATGGGAGTGAAAGTGAGATAGTACAGGGATGACAGAGATGGGGAAAGAGGGAGTGTGATGGGGGAGTGAGAGTGAATGAGTAAGAGTACGGTGAGATGAAAAAGAGACACAGGGATGTGTGAGGGAGGGAGAGCGATGCGAGAGCGAGAAAGCGTGAAAGATGAGCGGGGGGGAGCGATAAACACAGTGAGCCCCAGAGAGAGAGAGAGAGAGAGACAGGAGGAATTCAAGAGATAGGAAAGGGGGTGAGATGCGGGTTGCATTACCTGTCTTCGCACAGCGGTAAAAAGCATATCTTTGCATTACTTGGTCCTATGCCTTGACAAGCCCACATTCCAGAGGCCAGATTCTCCTCCACACACATATACACACTCACACTTTGTCCCCTGACACCTACAGGGTATGTCACCATGGTAACCAGACCCAATGCCCTTCCCATGTCAAGGTTAGACTGACAGATGTGTGAAGTGCAGCCCAGAACCACTTTCAGTCCAGATGTTTTCAGATCCATAGTTTTGTTTATATAAGGGAAGGACGAAGCACAAATTTAATTTGTTTATCAGAAAGTTGTTTTTCTGTCCTCACCGAAAGTGAAAATTGTGCTATAAAGCACAGAGTCAATTGGACCATATTTGATGTTTGACATATACTTAGCTTTGTAGAGCAGGATTCTGGACAAATGGGATTTCACTTGTGGACTAACATAACATAACAGTAAAAAGAATGAAGAGACAGCCAAACGGTCTTATCCTGCAGTGCATTGCTTGTAATGGTTTGTGCCTGGTATGGACAAAATTTAGATTATCATGTATGAAAAAGGATTTAATGCTTGTCGCTTTATCATGTTGTGTCTGGTTTGGACACAGTTGCTGTAATATTCATTTGCTAGAAAATGTTCTAAACAGACATATTTCATTTTCGTTGCCATGTTAGTTAGGCACCATAGGCTGGTTGATTCATTTTTTTTGGACAGTGAGTAAGATTTTGGGCTTTTCCCTCATCCTGAGGCCTTGAGCACTTCCCAGCCTACAAACTGAACCAATATCGGACAAGGTGAATTGGTCTAGGGGGAGAAGAGGAGAGGTGTTTCCACTCCAAAGGTCTGTGAGTGGAAATGGCTGGCACTACATGTACCTTCCTGTAGTTTACTGTCATGGACAGTGGGGGGGAAGCGAGATGGCTCTCTGGTTCAAAACTCTTCCAAATCTGTCACTGGGTTTATATCCATGAGAAATCCACTAATGAAGTGTAGACACATTCACTCATGTGCAGAGTAGCTTGTGCTAGGTCCATTGGTTATAGTAATAGTAGCATTTAATAGTTTCTGTTTGGTAAGTGGGAAGACCTAGCAGGATGGAGGTGTTGTCACTGCTACATCTGCAGAAATATTTCTCAATTTCTATCTAACATGACTTCTTCAGTGACCTAATCTTGTTGCTTAGCACTATCAAACATGTGTAAACAAATGCGCAACAGCCCCACACTTAAGATCCCTTTCACTTTCTCTAGAGGTTGAATGAAAATTACACATTGGGGAAAAAAGCAGTTGTGAGAACTATAAATTGGTAACTACAGCAAGAAAAAAGTCATCCAAAACAAATTGCAACTAAAAATACGACCCACATGCTCCTCTGCAGCCTCCCCGTTCCCTCCTCATTGTGGAGTCCTTCCTGCACCCACCATTAGTGAGTGGCAATTCCATCGGAACTTTTGGCACGGATGACCACCAAGAGCATTGGAGGTCGGAAAATACAGCATTCAGCCACGCTTTTTATGCATGCAGGAGTAATATAGATATTTATATAATTATTTACACTTTTAATTTCCAGTCAGCACAGCATTGTGCCAGCATTAGGCCAATGTTTTGTTTGCAGTGAGCTTCCAAAGTGGAATTTTCCCTGGGCTGTTTTAGACGCTCTAAAATAACATTCCCACTGCAGTAGGAGCACTAAAGGACCAGGAGGGTGTTTATAGGAAGCCTAAGGAGATTTGGATTTCTTTTTTGAACGACTTGAGAAGATCTTGGTCCTTCTACAGTTTTCTTTGTGGCTCTGTCATGTGGTGGCTACACCTCTCCATGGGAGGAGTGATGCGAATCGTCAGCTCTGTGTGTTTAAAAATAAACTTACTTTAGAGGAAAACCCTTAAACCATATCATCATTCAGTCATACCCACAGACTCTCTGACAGTTTTGATTAGCGTTCGCAAACATCTTGAACTCACCAACCTGTTATTACACCATTCCACGTTTACAAGAAGGTATGTGTCACCCTTCTAATCAGGTTTATGTCTGTTTCCTGCTATCAGACGCTTGCCATCTTCTGTCATGATGTCTGCGTATATTTAGCTCACTTTGCATTGTTCTAGCTTGGTATGGTGGAAGACTTCAGTCGCTCACATATTAGCATTTAGATGGGTTCAGTAACCATTCACAAGGGGATGGGGGGGATCTGGAGGGGTTGATAAAAATCAAAGTGTGAGAGAACTGTGAGGAAGAGAAATGAAAATAAGAAGTATAGAAGAGAGAGGTCTGGGAGCATCTTCATCCACTATGCCATTTTAACTCTTACACCCACATGGAGCTGCCCCTGATGGGGGTGTTCTCTCCTTCGCCAGACCCGCGGCTGATGTGAGCCATTCCTGTGATGTGGGAGGACAAGAGACAGTATGAGTGAGATTGAGATTGAGAGAAATCGTGTCTAGAGGATTGCAATGGATGTGCAGAATAAATGGAGAGATAACTGTAAGAGGAATATTTTGCACGATCATTTTATGTGAGACGTGAAAAAGAAACTGTCAATATCCTAATGGGAAACGTGGCTGCTGACTTCCATGCCTTGCTCCTGCCAGGAACATGTAGCTCAGCCTGGGGATTTTACCCGAACGTAGTTTTGACACTGAGGGGTCTCTAATTGCTGCAAAATGTCCATTAAGTGCCCTAGTACCGCCGTTGTGTGACACACAGGATAATAAAGGAGTGAGATTTTGTGAACTTTTTGAGTTTTAAATGGGCTGATTTTTTGTGTGTAATGGTTTTAAACAGCATGATTTGTCTGAGCTGTGAATATATAAGCAGATCTTGTTTATCTATGGGGTCTATGTAGTGGGTGTAAATGAAAACCTTGTCATGGTTTCCTCGGCAAGAATAAGAAAGGTTAAGTCAAGGTACTACAAGGAATATCTACTACTTAAAGTCTTCAAGAACTTACGAAATTGAATTTTCTTAAAATACATTTTACACACATTCTCTCTCTCTCTCTCTCTCCCTATCTCTTCCCCCCACCACATTGCTTCAGTCACTTTTCCACTTGGCTTCAGGCTTTGTGTACTAGCGGCTCTACTTTTATCTGTTGTAATTAGTTGTCTACCTGGAAAACCAGAGGTCAAGAACAGCCGTGAAAGAATGCTGACCAGTGTGTAGACATGATTACATGGCCCCGCTTTGTCTTATTTCCTGTTTCTGATTATAGTTATAACCCTTCAGCTACAAAGGTTGTTTGCCGACTATCTGAAAAAAATAGCCCCTGATTATTTTGTTTTTGTAGTCGGTGATAAGGTGCCAGCAGATATCAGGATCACTTCAATCAAATCCACCACCCTAAGAGTGGACCAGTCCATCCTCACAGGTACCGTGACCTTCTATGAGGAGCAAAACAATGTTGTTTAGTTCTCAATATCACTTGATTTAAAACCATCTGTATTCTTTAGGCGAGTCTGTGTCTGTCATCAAACACACTGATCCCGTGCCAGACCCTCGAGCTGTCAATCAAGATAAAAAGAACATGCTGTTTTCTGTAAGTACTTCACTTCCTGTTTGAAACAGGAACTAGGCATCTCATTAGCATATTCTATACGTTATAGGTTACTTCATACATTATAAACTTAACCACTTTATAGCTTGTCAGTTGATGTGTTTCAGAACAATTTTTTGCTGTCTGTGCCTTCTTTGTCTCTCTAGTTTGAAGAATGTCTTTAGAATGACTGTAGGATAAATATGAGTCTTAAGTGTTCTGTTCGTGCACTCAGTCTAAACATACCCTTCCTGTCTCTGTTCATTTGTAATCATTCAAACGCTCCACGCAGGCATGCGTTTTTCCACTCTTAATCCACTTAGATTGCGTTAACATCATCTGGGGATAGAGGACACCTCAGGTGACGTTATTGACCTAGTGAGTGACATTATAACGTCAGAGTTAAACCAACCTACATCTGTTTTCCTTCTTGGTCACTTTAAAACAATTATACTTGGGTGATGTGCTTTTATAGTACAGCTTTATGTATTTTCCAACACATCATGGAAATTAAAAATGTAGTCTACTATTGGAGGAAAATGGCCCCAATGGTATTATGGCCAACTGAGTTGCGCTCCACATAAGTCGATGAATTTTCCGAGCTACATTTTATAAAATTATATGGAGCTAAGGAAGTTATGAATGTGTTGTTGTTTTTATTCAAGTCCGTGAAATCATCAGCAAAAGTGTACATTTAGATTTGAACATTGTTTGGTGGCTTTGTTCCATGTACGTATATGTTTATTTATGTATACATGTGCTTGTGTTTTTCAAAAGGGTACAAACATCGCAGCGGGTCGGGCCATTGGCGTGGTTGTCTCCACTGCAGTTTCCACAGAAATCGGTAAGATCCGTAACCAGATGGCATCCACAGAGCAAGAGAAGACGCCACTGCAGCAGAAGCTGGATGAGTTTGGCCAACAGCTCTCGAAGGTCATTTCCCTCATCTGCATTGCCGTGTGGGTCATTAACATCGGCCATTTTGCCGACCCGGTCCACGGCGGCTCCTGGATTCGAGGTGCCATCTACTATTTCAAGATAGCCGTGGCCCTGGCTGTGGCTGCCATACCGGAGGGTCTGCCTGCTGTCATCACCACCTGCCTGGCGCTGGGCACCCGTCGCATGGCCAAGAAAAATGCCATTGTACGTTCACTGCCCTCGGTGGAGACACTGGGATGCACCTCGGTTATCTGCTCCGACAAGACGGGCACCCTGACTACCAACCAGATGTCTGTCTGCAGGGTGAGTGATGTTGCTGTTTGGGCCAGATGCTGAGATAGGGGTCTCATTCTGTGTCAGAACTGATGTCTGCAGGCAGATCTTGATTTTTATGTCTGAGTGGATGACAACTTCATTTTTCATTCTCGGTCTTCTGCGGCATATGGTTCTGTGAGGTTTATTTTATCTTTTGATGTGTAACTTCAACATCACAATCTGTTAGCTTCTGGGCAAGACCTTTTAAATTTGTACATTTACAAGTGTTGATTTGTTTCACACTATAACCAGATTGAAAATGTACATTTTATTTTGGTCTTTATGATGGATTCAGCTGGAGAATTCCCCTCTTTTAAAAGAGACCTTTCAGACCAGGGAGCATCATAAGAACTCCTTTTGACCACATCTCAAAAGTCTTTCCTACTGCTTCCAGACCTGTGCTAGTGCTCTTTATTGTGGTTTCTGGAGCACTGACAGGTGGGTTTCACAGACCTGGATACTACGGTGGTGTTTACCATCAGAGCAGTTCTTTGATGCTGTGCCAGGTCCTCTCATACAGAGCTGAGTGATGCAATGGCAACAGCTGTCTCTGGCTGCCATATGGAAGGCCAGAGAAACACACCAGGCAGAATATGAGAGGTGTGGTAGAGTTAAAAATAAGAGACTAGCTTGATGCTGAATTAATCCAAAGGAAATTTAAAGGCACGGTTTTAAAATAAATCATTACTGTCTTTAGCAAAGAAGACAGTTATTTAGGCATTTATTTTTAATTGTTAAATATACAAATTATAGGCTTTTCTTTTACTAGACTCTTACTAAAAATATAAGACTATATTTTAAAATATATCAAATTATAAAATATAATTTTGCAAAACCAGTAACATTTCAGATTGAAAAAATTACATTTATTGGCTATTGTTGCTAGCATAGATTATTGCTAGCTATCTTTACCAGTGTTTCTACAGTAGCATAGTATGGACGGTACTTTATTTCTTATAGTGTTAAGTTTTAGTATTAAACCACAGACTTTAAAGTTTGTTTCCTTTAAGATGTTAGGGTAAATGCGGAAATCACACTGCTCACAGATGTGTGCAATACTCTGAGTCAGTCAAGGTGCATGTGGAAAATCCTCAAAACGTGTACAGACAGGTCGACAGTATTTGATTACAACACTTTATGATGTCGCAAAGAAAGCCGGAGTTCAGGCCGCTGCGGCATGCAGCCGGAGTTCAGGCCGCTGCGGCATACACACAAATTTTGCCTGTGTGTATTTCATTGAACATGTTATTTCAAAAGCATAGACCAGGAACAATTCAAAGAATGAATTCTTTGTTTTCTTTCTGGCGTCTGTGCTTCTCCCAACCTTGTAATTAATTTATCAGTCCTCTGCATCAGGTTTGTTGACCTTTATGATTCCAACTGGAAAATCATGATTGAAATTTTGGAGTCATATCTTTTTTCATATCTGGCGTGTTGCTGTTTTCAGAAGTACTTTTATATAAAGTCATCCCTAGCTGTTCTATTATGATTGATATCTGCTACTGTTTTCAGTATTTACAAATAAAGTATGCCTTGTGTATGTTTGCGTGTAGCTGGGTGTGAGTTTACTCAAGTCTGATGGAGTTGGGATGTTATATCCCTTGTTGTAATATCCCTCCGGCCATGTTAGTTTGTGCACTGTACATCTGTGTGTGTGTGTCTGGTTTAACAGAGGGAGTTCCCTCTTTGCGAAAGCTACTTAATCCTCCGCAAGTGCCGGGAACTATCCGGAGACGGTCCCACTGTGACATGGTAAATATTTACCTTTGTGCCCTCAGACTGATCCCAGACCTGCACAGATCAGCTGTCAAACATTAGGTGAAGCATTGTAGTCAGTCTTCACGTCATTCACTTCATTACCTTTTGCACTTCAACAGTAATGATGGTTTCCCGGACATAGTCATAAACTAATACTGCCGGTCAATGGGGATCCTCCGTGTAAACAGTTTTAAATCAATAAACAGGCTTCATCTGTATCTTGGTAACTGAGAATGGGTCTCAGGTTTACAATTACGTAATAGACTGTGCTGTTGTTTAAGATTAAAATGACCACTCACTGTATTGTATGCGTATGTTTAGAAAGATGCCACTATTAAAAAGGCAGTTGGCTTTTGTAAACGGAAGGCAGAAATAATAAACCACCATATTAATTATGATCTTTCTGATTCATGCTCTGTGATTGGTCTGTCTCCTTCCACTCCTTTGGTATTTTTGTAGGTGTACTTTGGCTATTTATGGTCGTTACAGTAAAGTGCAGGTGGGTACACAGACCTCACCTCTGTCTGGTTGACAAGGTTACAGTGGGCAGACTAGTTGTGGTTAATTGTAGGTCACACTAATGTACTTGGAGAAAATACCTAACATATTTAACAAATTCTGAAATGTTACCTTAGTAGGTTTAGTCTGAATAATGCTTAAAAAAGTGAAAAAAATCAATATTTTTCCCAAAAGATGTGTGTATCTTAATTTAAGGATGTTTTGATATTGTTACTAGAAAGCAAGACTGTTGTCCAGCCCGGGCTTTGTGTCTGTTAACCTTTGTTCTTTCTAACATTTGCAATCATCCCATGGTCATTCAGCAAGGGATTCCCACCCACCCCTAATTTCCTTCATTTTTGTCATTGTTCTTTATCCCTTCTATTGCTACTTATGTTCTTACACGCATCTGCTGCAGCTTGAAAGCATTTTGAATTACACTGAGCAGAGTTATGTGTTGGTATTCTTTGCCAGTGTTTTAGACAACTAGAGAAGCAGGTAACAGTGTCAATCTCATCCTGAAGGAAAGTGGCAAAATTCATCATCTGAAAAAACTACTAAATGAAGTACAAGTTTTAAAATTCAGCTTGTGGAAATGCTTGAAGGCCTGATTCTGCATGATGTTTAACCCACTCTGCCTCACCACGTTAATTACTAAACCCATGTTGCGCCAATAGGTTTATTATAAGAGCAGACAATACGCTTATCCTGTGTGTGGAATTAGTGCTATCACTACCTTACATTGATGTCCAGGATGACCTCAGCCAATCAGCTTTTCACTACGTGCCCTGTCGGGTCTGGACAACATCCAGGTGACACTGTTGCTAATGCGGAAATCACTAAGTGGCTAAATCAGGAGGAAAATGGGTGTCTAAAATCCTTTTCCACTTTTGCTCCTTCTGAAACACACGCACACACGTTCTTATCGGAAGCTCATCATTGCATATCACAGCATGCTGCCCTGTTTCTTGGTATCTGTTGCTATGACAACAAATAGCAACATAATTCCATGTCTGCCAAATGATAGAATGGTTGGAGGTTTTGGTGTTGAGCTGGTTTTCAAATGAATAAATATAAACAAACAATATAGAAGGCTAGCAACAGCCCTTACCCAAAAATAAAATTTCGTGCTTTAAAAAAGTTATTAGTCTGTTCATTTGTTGAGTTTCTGCAGTTCACTCTATTGAAGGGCTTCTCTACACGTCCATACAGTATATCCATAAGAAATACATCTGTTCAGGGTCACAGTTATTATGCATAGATTTCTCTTTATAATATTTGTGGTGACCAAAGAATGTATCTGTTAAGCTTACTGTGGAATTATTTGAGCAGGCCAATAAACATAACATGTAATTAAACATTCATGTTACAACAGTATTTTTTTATAAATGATAATGAGAGCCCACTATCCTGAGGTCACAATACAGAGCAAGCAACTGGGTCTAATTATCCTCCTTGATGCTAGTTGTCTGTTTGCATGGTGTGACGGCGGAAATTGAGCGGCACAGATTCCCATTGGGGACCAGAAAAGCAGAGCACCAGAATAATGTTCTCCAATAAACAAACTGACTCTTACATTTGTGGTCAGGAAAAGCTAGTCTACTATCCAAACACTTCAAGAAGACATCTTGTTTCATGACGTAATGGTCCTAAAATACATACCAAATAATTACTTGGTATTTTATGCAGTTGACAGCATAGCTTTATAAGGAAAAAGTTCTCTGAGCTGGTACTTGTGCACAGCATTAGATGTAGAAAAATGGCACTGCGTACCAGTAGTTACTGTGGTAATGTGGTCATTACTTTATAAAGGCGTGTTTTTTGCCTGAGAGACTGTTCTTTCCCGCAGAGCAAGCTTACTCAATAATCCATTTATTTGAAGGGGTTTGGGGCATGATCCTGCCCTCTGATTGCCGCAGCCTGCAGCTCACTTTGTGTTTTCCACAAAGAAGTTGTGTGTATGTGCATCTGTTTAAAACAGGAAGTAGGAGTCCCGAGGAGCACAGAAAGTTTTACTGCTTAACTGCTTCATTAATTCTTTAATCAGACGCTTTTTAATTGAATCTTGCTCTGAGTGAAGCTG